>APFE030257001.1:31157-56317 GCA_000404065.3 Pinus taeda
AAAGGGTCTCACACTTTTGCAGCTCTGTTTGGAGGCCTTCCCGTTATCAGAATTGGGTGCAGGATAGCTCGTTAGAAATTTCTGCGAGTCTACTTTCCAACCCAACTGGAATTTTTGAATTTGGAGGTAATTTGCCCTGTCAAAACTTAACTATCCCAAAACTGGTTTCTGCAACTCAAAAAAGGGGCAGAAAGTCAAATTTTGCATGCATTTTGACCTTTTGGAGGCCCAAAACTCGATGAAATTTCTTACTAATGGATGAGCAAGTATAAATTTTCATGCCAAATCCAAAAATGCTAAGTTTTTGCCAAACGGAGCTACGATGACAAAAGGTCTCGTCGGGGCGAGACCCTTTGAGAAGCCAAAACCTGTAAATTGCACAAAAAATTCACAAATGACAAAATTTTCTCCAAATTTCTTGAAATTTGGGTTGGGAGTCCCCAATCAAGTACCATGCTCAGTCAAAGAGTCTTTGGCCAAAATTTGGAGTGGATCGGGCGTTTTCTTTCGTTTTTGTGCATTGGCCAACTGTCCTTGGAGCACCTTCATTTTTGCCTTGTAAAATCCACCTCTGCAAATCGGTCAAAGAGGTGAGCTCCTCTGTACCTCAACCTATGTAGATGATGAATGGTCATCACTTTGCTCATAAGTCTCGGCTTCTGACATGGTTTTTGGAGCAAAGTGGACAAACTGAAAGACAAATGGAACTGTTGCCTCTGCCTGCAAAAATGCTGAACTCTATGTTGTTTCAAGGGGAAATACATGAGGGGAATGTTAGGGGAGCGAGTTTATTAATAAGGAATGGGAAAAATATGAAAATAATCAGGGAACTTCAAGGGAGATTTAGCAAATGATCATGCTTATAGGGAGACATATTTATAAATAGGAAATCATTTGCAAAAATTATTGCATATGAAAAACATGCATGGAAATGAACATGGGAACATATGTACATATTCAATAGGGAAATAGGGAAATCATGCACAAAACATGCTGACATATTTACCAACATTTTTGTTATTTACACATGCATATGGTAGAGGGGAATTAGGGTTTTCATTTTTATAATTTGATACTTTGGGAGAGGGGGTAGGGTTTTCATTCTTGTGTTTTAGAGATGGGAAGGGGAAAGGGAAATGTACATATGAGTATAGGTAAAAGGGAAGGGAAGGAAACCAATTAAAGGGAAAAAGAGCTTGAAACACCATAAACCCTAGCACAGTTTGCTCATTAACATTGCAGCCATATAAGTCTATTCATTTGCAAGATTTGAGGTTAAAATCATAGCATGAGAGCTTACATCCATCACCAACCACAAAAAATGATGTGTAAAGAGCCTACCTCGAACAAATTCGATGACTTGGAGGAAGATTGGGCAATTGTTTTGAAGTTTGCAGCAAGACAGCTCAACGGGTCTCGCAGGCCGCTCAACGGGTCTCGCACCACCCAACGTGTCTCGCCAGTTATATTTTTGCACTGTGGAGGGGCGCTCAACGGGTCTCGCACCGCCCAACGGGTCTCGCAGGCCTCTCAACGAGTCTCGCACTGCTCTGTTGCCCAAAATCGCTGCAATTCTGCTCCTTTCGCCTATCACTTTCTCAAACTCTCTCTTGCAAGCTTTCAAATGCACAATGAGAGTGAAAGGAGGGCACATATTCTTTTATAAACTTCATTTGAAAAAATTTCATCCATAAACCCACTTTATAAGGTTTCTTTGACACTTTTTTTTTAAAAAAAATACTGATTTTGGTTTCCTTTATCCTGAATTTGACTTTTTGAGTGCTTTGACTTGATTCTTTTTGCAGGTAGATCATCTGAAGGACCTTGGCAAGGGGACCAGGGTTGCAGTTTGTCTTTTTGAAAAATTTTGAAATTTCATCATTTATTTACAAAACTGAGAAAATGACCTTGGTCTTTAAAAACAGAGTTTTTAAATCCAAGGTAAAAATTGTCTGTACAAGATAAAAATATCGAAGAAACATGTTAACTAACCTCCCTCTGGCTTGCTGAGTACTCATGGATTTTCAGAGACAAGACCTTGCAGAGACAAATGACCAAAACCCTAGAACTAGGAATTTGACAATAAGACACATCAAGACAAGCTTGAAAAACTGTAATAACTGATATGACCTGATCCAGCAAAGCCAAGAGGGGCATAAAGACCAGCTCCTCCATCAGGTTTATGGCATGCCTAACGGGATGCAAAATTTGACACTGATGAGACACCTACTAATGCAAATGCAAAGAGCTTTTTGATCACTGATGGAGGGCTTTCAAGACTGACACTAACACTATCAACACCCATCATTGCTTCTAGGATTACTTCCTCAGATGGTAAGACTGTATCTAAGAAATCCTGAGCTGAAGTTGAGTCAAGGGTCCAGGTCGGAGCTACATATCCATCTAACTCCTCTGGTGATAAAGGAATAGGATGGGAGTCTGCAGAGTTAATAATAGACCAATAAGCAATTTCTGCTATAGACATAGGACATGTCATTCCACCTACCTGGCCTCCATCTAATGTGGTGTTAGACGAAGGTAAAGGCCAAGGGTCCGAAAAATAATGAGTTTGAAAGAAATCTCTTTGAGAAGGCCCCTTAGAGGATGAAATAGCATTGATTCTAGCTATAGGAGAAGGAAGATAAAAAATACCCATTAAAGAAGAGTACATCCCAACTCCTAAATTCTGTATAGGTTGCCTGTGATTGTTCACTAATGGAATAGTAGAATTAGAAGATATGTGGGAGTCACCCGAAGAATATTCCATCTGATCAACTTTCGAAATCCTCCACTCATGAAGAAAATAAAGGATGCAAAATAATGATGAAACTATGGCATCCATATCATAAATCCAATTCTTGCCTAAGAGGAGGTTGTAATCCAGATTCGCATCGACTATTTCTACCTCAATATTTACCACCTTTCCCCCAACACAGATGGGAAAGGCTAGAATAATTTTGTGCGACCTATGAGAGTGTCCATCAAATTCCGTTAATAGAGTCGGTGAAAGAACAACTTGAGGTGATCCAATGACCTTCCAACATGACATGGACATCACACATGTGGAAGCTCCCTCATCAAAAACGGTTCGAAAGATGTTGGTCTTTCGATATGTAGACTTTATCTAAAAAGCCATATGATGGGGAAGTCTCTTTTTGACGTTTGACATATCAAAAGTGAGCACAAGAGAATTTTTTTGATCTACTACTCCGATTGTCGAGAGTAATGTACTCCTCTGAGAGGGGCACGACTGGAGTACCTCTAACGCTGACATAGCACAAGGACTTTGAGCCAGATCTTCTACAATCGAGTAGTTTTGGGTTGCCTTAGCATTAATGGTTGAGCGCTTTGCGGAACCTTTCGGCATCCGAGGTATAGAATCAACAGAGGGCCTATTAATATGGAGCAGTTTCGAGGCATCGGAAGTAGACTTAGCCTTAGATGATTCTGATTCCCCGTAATCACGCGATCATGTAGCGACATCGATATGATAGCTCATCATGAAGACATTTGGAATTATCCCCTTCCTGGTTGCCCCCTGTGGGGGTACCAAAATTTGAGTTTGCGCCAACAAGTAATTACTACCCTTATGGAAAAGGGTTAGTGAGGACAGCCTGGGAGCTAAAGGACACCTACTGCACTAACAAGCATTGAGTGTCTTGGATCTTAAGGAAGTGATGAGTCAAATGATCCCCATTACATAACTTGCATGGAAATTTTACTTCTTTCTTGGGCTCTTTTCTACCCCCTCCGACATCATCGCCGGGTTTGTTTGCATTTCCCTTCCCATCCAGGCCCTTTTTCCAACCTCGTCCTTTCTTCTTCCCATTGGGTTGTTGGTTTCCTTTAGGTTAGAAGTTTGGACGAATTTTATAGACATTGTTTGGGAAGGTGTAGATATAGATGACGATGCCTGCATAGAAGAAGAAATTTGTAAAAACAATTGCTGCAATTGATTTAGTAGGTTAGCCGAGTTGGCATCAATTGATCCGACTAGCCCGTCGACATGGGGACCCAGCTTTGGTTTGGATATATCCACCTTGGATCTAGGAGCATCAGGAAAATTTTTTGTAAGAACCCGAAACTGAGAATATAGAGGTTCCAACTGTTGGGCTCTGAAAATGGCCTGCTTTTCGGTGAAAACACTGGAGAGGGACACATCTTAGAGATCTCAGGTTGTAATGATTTAAGAAACCATTCAAGAAGGAATTATTGTGGTATATTGGCTTTAATAAGTCTCTTCCTTCTCCTCCATTCCTAGATATGATATGAAATGTGAGTTGCCTAATCTTGTTGGAAATTAGCTAGAAGCTCAGTTCTAACATCATATCGGACAGGGAATTGAAAATGGTTCAAAAATATAGTAGCCAAATCATCAAAAGAAGTGAGGGTGCCCCCTGGAAATTCTATGTACCATTTAGCCACATTTCCAGTTAGGGTATGTTGAAATAATCTCAACCTGATTGAATCATCTATCAGGGAGTTGAACAAACACCATAAGTGGAAAGTGGTTATGTGGTCAACCGGATCTTCACCAGTCTTCCCCTTGAATTTGGGTATATTTGAGGGAATCTTGGTTTGGACTGTAGGCCAAACCAAGTTATACCTAATTGGATCATTAGTTAATTTAGAGAGATTTGACAAGTTTATTGTTGCCAAAAAAGGGAGTCATAGCAGACCTTGAGGATTCCACCCGGCGTGGGTGGAACTCTTAGCATTCTGAAAATAATGGCTTGGATTTATGAAGGCACCAAGTTTCCTGAATAACTTGTGGACCCAACTGAACCATAAGGAGCCCCTTGTGGTCTAGAAAAAACTGGATTTTGACCAACTCCTGTCGAAAAACCTTCGTAACTGGTAAAGTTTCCCCCTAGAGAAGTGTTAAAAGGAGCAGAAGGCCCCTCATAAGGGTTCCATGCATTAGCATAGGGAGAAAAATTCTGGAAAGAACTAACAGAAGATTACAATATATTCCCTTCTTGACTGAAATAAAATTGATTCCTGGCTCCTAACCCGCTAACCGCAGGGTTTGTCCAACTTTGAAATGGATTATAACTTTGACCCATAAAGGAAAAAAGCATTAATCCCATAGTTGGATTGGAATGTGGTATATGACCACCCCCAAATGGGAAACCCTGAAAAGAAGTTGATCCACTTTCCATGGATGTGGAGGCAACTAATGGAATACTTAAAGGAGCCAAAGGAATCATGCTAGTCGTCATTCTAAAAGGGAAAAACCCAATGTCAGAGGCAACAACTTTGAGAACTTCCACTCGAATATGGAATGGAAGTAGAACCAAATATAGCAGTGCTAGGAGTAACGGAAGGTATATAAATAGTTCCTCATCCTTGTATGGATACAAGAGTTTGCATACTCGTAGCACTTGTTGTGGATGCCATGCTTCCAACAATGGTCATCGAAGGAAAAGATCAATGTAGACCTAGGCTTGAAGGCCTGTTGGTCAGAATCCCGACGTATAATAAAACATCTGGATAATTACGAGGAAGAGGAGAATTAGGAGGCGCAATAGACGCAGAAAGCTCTTCAACCTCAATATTGTCTTCTGATTGGAAGAGGACTTGAGAAAGAACTGGAGTGTTCCTCTCTAACTCTCTACTTGTACCAGGTCTATCTTGTGAATCAAAAAATCCAACCGGAGGATCATCTCTGATGCGTGTGCTGCCACCGATTGAAAAGCATTGGCAAGATTTCTCCTATGCCTTCGAGGAGAAGGCTCAAGACTTGTAGGTGATAACCCATGAAGTCTCTTAGACTGATGAGCTGGTCGATCAACCACTTTGAATTATTTTTAAGAAATCTACTTAAAGACTCAAAAAAGCTGTAAAGCTAGGCAAACTAGGAGCAAAGAGCACTCCTTAAAAATGCCTAAAGATACAAGCAATCAAACAACTTTCAAGTATTTCCACTCCGAGTGATTAGGACCAGAAAACAAAATGGAAGAAAGCCAAAATCAAGTGCCTTCCAAAAATAGACTTGGGTAATTACGCCCCAGGCCTACTAGCGAAGGTATCAGAAGTAGTTACACTGACCTCCAGACAACAGCCTTTGCTGGTGCAAGAATCGAAGCTTCGCAAGGGTACCCTCCAGAATTACTGATGAACGTGATGCAACGTCAGCCTTAGCTGCCATGGGATTACCCTCCGCAGCAACCTATTCTATCCTTAGGAAAGGCAACTATGGATACCAACTCGTATCAAAAGCTGGGTGGAACAGTCGTGATGCGGGATCCAATAAGTAGGAGAGGTGGTATCTCTCTTCCTTGTCATCACTCTCCCTCATGCTTAACTCCCAGTCACAGAGATTTCTCGGTCTTTCTAACGATATTGGGTTTCGCTCTTTATTCAACTTCTAAGTTTTGTAATTTGAGCAGCCTTGGAGAGTTAACTCTCCACTCACCTATTACAAGGCCCTAATGAACCTAAGCTTGTTGGTGTTTATTAATGAAAAAAATAAAAGTTCTAGTTCATTTTATTAGATCACTTGATTTTATATAGTTGTTCTTTAAATCAAGGGGAATTATGAGAGTGAAACTGATGATGTTTTTATGACGTAAAATAAATCAATAGAAAACTAACTATATGGATGTAGTCATTTTCTTCGATGAAGAGTAATTTCTAAATGGGTTCTACGAAAAACCTATATATAAGAAAATTATTTTTCTTTTCTTTTCTGAAACAATCCACACACACCCAAAAACTAAAAAGGACTAAGAATGCCTTAAGATGAAAAGTACCCTAATGAAAGTTACAATGATGATGCAAGATCCTAAACAACACTTCATAAGCAAATGCAACTCTTTATAGAGACAATAAGCCAACTTAAAAATTAAGATGGCATAAATTTGAACACAAATCTCTCTTCAAAGCAAGCAGAACAAATTGCAAAAGATCACAATTCGCTTCTCAACAGCAAAACAAAAGAAACCATAAACCAAAAGCTTGGAAAAAGAAAAACAAAAAGCAATGTTTTTGTGATTTTTCTTTTAAGGAAACAAAAGCAACTTTTTGATGTCACAAAAGTACTACTAAAACTCGAAATATCAATAAATAAGCACAATGAGTCTTTCAATCTCGCAAGTTATAAACTTGAAAATGAATGAAAATTAAACAAGAAAGACTACAAACTTGCACAAACTGATCCAAATAGCAACAAAAGATTTCAACAAACTAACAAAAATGTCAAGAAATAAATACTTTCAAACTTGTCAAAAAGAATCTCAAAAAATAAAGAAAAGAAACAAGGCCACCAAACAAGGGAAATCAAAGCAAGGGAACTTGAAATCTGGGCTCAAAATGAAATAAAAACAATTTTATGTTCTGGAAGACCAGAACAACCAAGAACTTAAAAACGAAGCCTTGAACCCAAGATACAAACTACAAACTTGCTTAAGAAGCAATCCTAGGCCAAATCTTTTTAGTGAGAAGGAGTTTTTGAAAAAGAAAGCTTGTAGGAAAATTGATTTCTCCAGATAGAAGATGAGCATACAACAACATAAATCACCAGGCAGTAGACCTAATTGGACAGAAAGATTTGAAAAAAACAATTCAAAAAATTGCATATGCGACTATGTAAAGACACAGGAGTGTGCACACACGTTTCTAATATAGGAAACATTGCATATACATGAGTCTGCTTTAAAGAAAATTGTGTGTATACACTACTCTAATCAAAGAAAACAACGTATACAAAGTTTAATTAGGAAAAATAGAAATCAAGGTCTGATTAAGAAGATCAGACTTGATGCCTGGGACACTGATGGACCAAACAATATTCTAAAAGCAAGCAATCAAGAAATTGAACCCTGATTGAGAACAAACAACCCAAACCAGGAATAACAAGATTGTTATCCCCAGTGGAGTCGCCAATTCTGTTGCAGGTGAGACCACCCTAGGGCTTTGGGTTGAGAACCCCAACAGAGCAGAGGGTAAACCACAACAAGAAATGCTCAGGGAATCAACCTAAATGCTTATTCTACTGAACTGTGTAGGAGTGTCCTTACCCGAATGTCCTATGTTTAGGTAGATCCCACAGGGTGTAAACCCTCAGCTTCTCTTGATGTTCTTGAAGCCTAAAAATTATTCAAATGGAACATACACAACAGTAGAAACATAAAGCATGTTCATGATATTAACCTTAACTCATATAAAGGAATGACCAATTATACATCAATACAAGATTCATAAATGAATTACAACATAACTTGATGCATAAACAAACTTAATATCAGAAACAGAACAACATTCCTTTTATTGAAGTTAGCTACAAGTAAAGTGGAGAAATATAACTTGAGTCATTCTCTGGCTCCAAGCGGAACCATCCTTTCCCGGCCTTCAACAATCTTCCTCCATCACCAATATAAGGATATCTCATGCAAGATGAAGGATATCTACAACAAGGAAACAAGGGTTTCATGAAGCTTTGGGGAGTGCAGGAGGCAGAAGGATTCATCAGACTCAATCAGGGATAATATCTCGTATCTTTTCCCTTAAGGTCTTCCCATTGAGGTTTATTTATACTTATCCAAATTAGTTTTCAGTTGGGAAACAGTTGGACCACGAGCAATAGGAGGTGAGTAACAGGTGAAACCCTTGAACTCCGTCCGAAATTAAGGAAATTTATTTTTTTAACTGTTTTAACATATGTACGTGGGTTGGGTATCTACTGACCCACGTGTACACACTTTTATCATAGGGCAAAGTAGCGTATAGGGAATAAAACGCTATTTTTTAGATTTTGGACCAAGTCTAGAAGGAAGGGTTTCCCTAGGCCATAATCAGAGAATCAGATCTTCCAAGAGTGGAAAATAGTGTTATAACACCCGTCAGTGGGGTGTTGGAGCCACTAATTACTCCTCAAAGAAAAGATGACAGACTCTCTTAGCTATGTGGGAGGAGTTGAGGTGAAAAGCCCTTTCATGTACAAATGAGGGGGGTATTTATAGCCAAGGGTGAAACTGACCCTTGTGGTTGTTCAACTACCCTCATGACCATTCGACTTCCATGACTTTTCGATTTACATGACTCTATGTTCAACAAATGGGTCTCTTGGGCTTCCATGTTACATCACATTGATTGACAACAAGCCCATAGTGGAGATGTGGGCAACATGACTCATGACTTGACTCGAAATGACTTGACAAGACAATGCTGGTACATTCATGCTGCTGCTGGAGTGCATGTCGAGCTACAATGTTTCTAAGTGATGGGTTTCTACATGGTTTATCATATCTTTACCTCCACATGGCAAACTGCACAAAGTCTTGAATGGGCCTTGGTTCGCTTGATGAAGCTCTAATATGTTGTTCCTTTCTTTCATGTTGGAAGGCTTACATGACTCATGACTTGACTCAAAATGACTTGACAAGACAATGCTGGTACATTCATGCTGCTGCTGGAGTGCATGTCGAGCTACAATGTTTCTAAGTGATGGGTTTCTACATGGTTTATCATATCTTTACCTCCACATGGCAAACTGCACAAAGTCTTGAATGGGCCTTGGTTCGCTTGATGAAGCTCTAATATGTTGTTCCTTTCTTTCATGTTGGAAGGCTTGATAGGCTCACTTGTTCGCGAAGGTGCATGTTCATCGCATTCATTCGCTTCGCATGCTTCGTTCGTTGATTCATTGGTGAACCTGTCCATCTGCGTGTGCTCCCATCATTCATCCTGTTTGTCGTCTTGACATGTTTGTGGATGTACCTGTACCTGCAGTCACTCATGAAGAGACAACATCAAATCCAAAACTACGTAGTCTACCATGACACATGATCATTCGAATGCGGGTGACCGGGAGAGGCAGTAGGGCTGTGATGCAGGATGATGGCTTTGGGAAAGGTATGGCTCGGCTGGGAGGAAAAATGGTGCAAATTTTAGGAGGGACAGTATGGGCTGCAGGAGGGTAGGGTAGACAAGCTTTGCACATTTTATAAAACAAACAGTCAACAGGGGATGGACAACCAAATTCGCACAATTTTCCAGAAGAACGGGTCTCCCGGGAGACTGGCAGCCAGATCTGTGCAGTTCCTAGAGGGAACTGCCAGTTGGCTGCTAGGGTCACTAGCAGCCAAATTTGCGCAATTCCCATAGGGAACTGCCAGTTAGCTGTTGGGGTCACTGGAAGCCAGATCTGCACAATTTCCAGAGGGAACTGCCAGTTGGCTGCTGGGGTCACTGGTAGCTAGATCTACGCAATTCCCAGAGGGAACTTCTAGTTGGCTACTGGGGTCACTGGAAGCCAGATCTGTGCAATTCCTAGAAGAACTTCTATTTGGCCCCTAAGTCATTGGCAACAGAAACTATGCAATTCCTGGAGGGAACAGGTAGTTTGCTGTTGGGAGTTGTTGTCTAGGAAAATTGCATTAAGGCCAGGAGGCCGACCTGTTGATCATCTCTGTGTAATTTTTGAGCTGAGTTGACTGATGGACAATGAGAGGCTTGCTCATGAGCACTGCACAATTTTTGAGATGAACAGTCGGTTGACTGTCCGGGTGGTCAGCATGAGTGTTGATGGAACTGCTTGTGGGCAGCATAGCTTGAAAGAACTAGCTTGGTGCTTCTGCATTGTTCTGGTTGACATTCGATTGACTCGAAAGCATGGTGATGGTCCAACTACCAATAAGGAGTCTGGTTGTCAGAACTTTAGAAAAAATGACTAAGTGTGTGAACAGTCTAAAGATGCATAGGTGATCATACAGACACACACTCACATGACTTGACAACAAAACGACCAAACCATCCGAATACACATGTTCAACATGAATGATCGGCGGTGCAAGCGACAAGTGCGACACTCGTGATTGACTGTTCATGATCGAGATGATGCTTGCACAACAATGAATGTGACTCTGTGTGTGAGTGCGACAGATGCTTTCATGGTGGACACATCAAACACATACAAAGTAAATACTTTGAGCATAACCAGAACATGGTTGCAAGCATGACTTAGACATCAACATGTAGAGACTTGAGTGCAATAAACAAGAAAGGCGAATGTAAAGACTCACACAAGCTCACGGGGTGAACCCGGGAGTGTGCAGTCATCAAGTGGAACTATTCAAGGGAGGCTCCAAAATTGATGCAAGCCAAAATTTTGGAGGGTGATTGTAGCCGCTACAACACTTGGTGACAGACTGGTAGGACTCCAGCTTCTATGTTTTGGTTCATTTCTAGCACAAGGCCTTAGTCTTTGGGAATTATTGAATCGTTGTGTAGGGTACTTCAGTTTCCCCATTTACCCCATGGATATACATGGTTCACCCTTTGCCAAATCTGTCAAACACAATCAAAAGTTCAGCTTAGATATTAGTGTTTCGAATCTGGGAATGGTAGTTTAGTTCATGAGTTGAAGATTTTCAGAGTATAAGTTTTCATCTCTGGTGTTGCTCGGCTACCAGCAAGCCTGGACAATACCCAGACGGAGTCACACAAGAACAAACACATTGCTCCACTTCCAGTGAGCCTGGTCAGTATCCTGGTGGAGCTGCATGCTTCACCTCTCTACGTAGGAAGCCTTTCTCTTCTTTCACCTTTGTATTTTTTAAGAGAACTGTGCACATGCGCTTATTTATTTTTGGGGCGGAAGAGGGATCCCGACTTATTGAGAGTAGAAGAGGTTGTTCCTTCAGAGAAGCATTTAAGAACTCTAACATAAGTTTGCTCGTTTAGATTTTTCCCCTTCTTTATTTCTACTAATTGGAGTAGCTTCAACACACAGAGCAGAAGGTTGAGTATAGGCATGGGTCTTCCCAGTGTGGACATAGGTTCATGGTTGGACCAAAGATTCCCTTATAGATGGTTCGTATTTTACATCAGGACTGCCAAGTTTGTAACCAAGCATAGAGAAAATGGACACAAGACTAGCCAAGTGCTGCAGTGACACAAGTCTCTTCAAATTTCAGCAACATACTCTATTCAAAAGCCAGAACATAGTACTAAGTTGGCAACACTTATTTTTGGAAACAAAAATAGTAATTATCAAATAAACAAAATGTATGTGAACAAAAATAGTAATCAAAATAAAATAAAGCAAAAGCAAAGATAATAAGCAAAACAAACCAAATGAAACAACAAGAAACAAGAAAACTATGTACAAGGCACAAGCACGGCTTGACTTACTGAACTAATGTTTGAGGACTTGGCCATTTGATAGGAAGATCATCAATCCTCCCATCGAGTGAATGCAAATGATAGGTTTGTGAACCAAGTTTCTTGTGGAACAGTGCCAGTCCATTGGGCTCCTCTACCAGAACCTGGTGGCATTCTAGAAAATCTTCAAGTGAAGACAACACTACTGTCTCAAGAACTGTGTGCAACATGGGCTCAGATGATGGCACGGGGCAATTGTTTTTACTCCAAGAAGGGTTCAAGTTTCTAAAGTCAATGCGTAAGTGGATCTTCCCAGATATCCTATGTGGAGGATTTAAATTAGAAAACCAAGTGTGATGACGAACTTTGCAAGTAATCCAAACACTTAAAATGTTAATCAATCTATACGGTGAAAGGAATACAAACAACATGTATGTGTTACCTATTCTTTGATGTAGTGGGTTGTCTTCTCCTTTACCTGGAATGTCATGTTGGATTGTTCACATGTAGTGGGTACTTAGGTCATCATCTACTTGTGCAAGCCCATCCTGGTACTGTTTGATCAAGTGGCCAACGATTGGTTGCTACTGCAATGTGTAACTTGTACTGAGATTAGCCATCTTCGGATCACAGTGGATCCCCAAGTTGCTTTTTTTGTTCATAGTGTTAGTCTTTCATGTGTTCAACATGAGTGCTTCAACATCATTATCTGTGACTTCGAACTTCAAACATCTTGAAATCATGCATAGTTCCTTGTTTTGGATGAATGAGATGCACTTGGTCCTTGAGTCATCATGTGTTCATGATTTATCAAGAATCATGGTCCACAACTTGTCTGTACATGGACCATTTGGCATGATGGTACTGTTGCTACTACCGTTGTTGTTACTACACTATTAGAAAAACAAACTATACAATTTTCATTATCATCAGCTGGGCAAGGAAGAAGTCCCAACTTCTTGTCTGATGAGGTTGGGGTTAGCCGTGTAAGATAACACTCAAATGTCTTTTCCAGGAAATAGTTTCCAAACATGAGTTCTACGAAGGCCAATGGTTCATTCTCACCATTAAGGGGAGTGACATTATGTTTCATAGACCTCTTGGATAACACCCAGATTTGGTTGCATTTTCCCTTGTACAGAAGCCACAAGTGAGACCGGTCTGTAGCAAAGTATCCATCTTGCTTGCTCGACCAGTCTCTACTGAGCAACAAACCATATGCTTCCGGTTTGTCTACAACAATTATGTTGATGCATTGGTAGACTCGACCATCATGGGATAGCCAAATGATCATGTCTCGTAGTTCACCAATGGATGGTACAAATGTTCTATCAAGTTGGATGATTCTTGTAGATGTTTCCTTCCATCGTGCATTGATATTATTGGCAATGGAGCGCGGCATGACATTGGCTGTCCAAAATAAACCAAATAGTTGTGGACATTATAGTTGAAAACTTCAAATGAAAATAGGAATGGGGGGAAACCTAAGTTTTTTTCTTCCATATGGAGTTTATTAAGCACAATGGATATTTATTTGGGAGGTGTGCATGCTCTCTTGTTGGTAGAGGTCATGCTATCTGTTTCTGTTTGTCCCAATGCACGCAGCAGGATATCTCGTTGGCTCTGGACTTTGGCTAACTCGAATAAACTAATGTTTGCTCGAGTTTTCTTCAAGTCATCAACTATGTTGTAATCTAGAGGTGGTAGACTCACCGAGGTGTCCGGGGTGGAATGGATGCTCGTGTTGTCTGGCGGACTATTCTACAACTTGCTGCTCATGAATGTGTTCTTATCTGTCGTTGTCTTCCCAAAATTTCTTTGTGTTTGTTTCTTTGACACAGCTGGTGGATTGAATGTCTTTTTATCATTCGTCTCACTTTCTCTTACATCTCCTCAAGTGTCAAGGGAGCCCCTTTACTCCTAAGATTGTAGCGATCATTTTTCTTTTGGGGTTGATTCTTGGTGTTCGTCTTCGAGACTACTTGCGAGAACTGATATGCGTTCACCACATGCCCAGAACTTGGTGCTTCATTAGGTGCAACCTCTTCATTATCATTAGTGTCTTTCGGTTGCTCCCATATGTCACTATCCACGTTGAGTCTATGATGTACAGACAGAGGTAACAACTTGCTTCCAATCTGAACAAGAGTTCTCGGGATGAAATTCTTCATGGAAGGACAAATACTTAGGATCAACGCGTTGATCGAGTTGGAACATAGGATTCTGCACAGATTTGGAGCTGAAATGACTGTTGCTTGATGAGCTGATTGATGAACTGCTTGCCTATCTCTGTCTAGGTGGATGACTGTTCGCGAATGTGTCTATCTTTCGTTGCTTGAGTTCGAACATTTCAATGGTCAAGTTCTTGACAAGGTGAGTGAGGGTCTCAACGTCAGTTGCTTCCTTGTCTCTGCCTTTTCTCACCATTGCTTGGGGCTTTCTGCTCAAATCCTTGGAGTCTTTCCTTGATTCGTCATCCTTAATGACTCCAATTGTGCACAAGTCTTTCTCAACAACAATAGCCTTCTTCGCAACTTTATAAAAGTGTTGGCTTCACAGCTCGCTTGATGAACTTCAAAATGGTGGTCAGGAATGTAGATGTGTAATAGTCAATAGTGATGGAGTCATGAGGTTTGGTGTCTGCTACAAACTTGTTCAAGATACATGTAAACCTATGATTGAAATCTTTTACTTTCTCTTTTCCCTCCATCTTGAGGCTTCCCAATTCTTTGAGTAGCATGGTTAGAGTCTTGTCATCAACTAACTTTTCAAGGAACATACATTTGAAAGAACCCTAGTTCTGTATAGAGTTGGGTGGAAGGCTGTGATACCAAGCAATTGCCTAGTTGTCTAAGGTAACTCAAGGGTCTGCAGTTGTAGGTAGAAGTTGTCTAAGTGGTCTTCTGCCTTCACCGCGCTGTCAGGGTTAAACTTGATGTTCATTCTCTTCACTCGCTTCAACATCTTGTGTAGAACATCTAGGAGAGACAATGGTCCCTGAGTCATCCATTCAAGATTTGGGTAAGCCATCTCTTCATCCTCTTCGTCCTCTTCATCTTCTTCCTCTCCTTTGGAATCTGATGGTTCTAGATCTGAGTTTGTCGGTTTGTCTCTCCCTCCTCTTCCTCCCCTGCCTTCCCCTTCACCTCTTATATCGGAGTTTGATCGCAAGACTACGAGAATGCCTTGTTCATCTTCAAAGAAGATTGGAGGTTCCTCTCCATCTTCGATAGCTTATTCCAAGCCTTCAAGAGTAGCAAGGATTGCTTCTTCCACCGATTATACAACAACCCTTGTAGGAGTGGCTTTTGACCCACCAACATTCAAGGGATCACCCCGGTATGAAGTCCCAACTAGACCTCACACTGTTTGGTGTGAGAGTCCCATTTGGCATGACGGCCCAGTTTCCATTATCTTAAGGATTTGCCTCAAACTTTTTCTTGTCAGCACAGGAGAGTGGTTCGCTTTGTCTTCAAGAAGTGAGGTTCGCATGCCTGGTGTGTGTAAGTGTACTTGTGTCAATGGTTCTTTCACTGTGAAGGGAAAAGGTGAAGGTGAGTTCCAAGTTGAAAGGGATCAATCTCAACTCGGGTAGGAACAAACAACATAAAGGACATACACAGCTTCCAACGGAGCAGTCCACTCGGATGTGGCAGTCACAACATACAAGGTAAGATAACATGTACAACACGCACAGATCAGTCTGAGACGAGTGCAATGGTTTCTACAGCAAGGTTCATGTGAAAGGTATGTCTGATGTCCAACAGAGCAGTCGACACGGATGGGAAAACATTAACAACATATACAACACATTTCCATTAATAGATTATGCATTACAACAAGTGAATCAATTCAAATGTAGAACACATGGTCAAAGCAACATGCATTACAAGTGTTAAATATTAGTCTTACAAAAAATACAATACATGTGTGAAAATGTGTTGGTCTGTTGACATGCTTCTAAATTAAGCGAAAGTTCCAAGATACATCGTTACACCATAAATCACTAACCCCATCAGCGGGGCATTGGAGCCACTGCTTATTCCTCAAAGAAAATATTACAGACTCTCTTGGCTATGTGGGAGGAGCTGAGATGAATAGCCCTTTCATGTACAAATGAGGGGGGTATTTATAGCCAAGGTGAAATTGACCCTTGTGGCTATTCAAATACCCTCATGACCATTTGACTTCGATGACTTTCCGACTTACATGACTCTATGTTCAACAAGTGGGTCTCTTGGACTTCCACGTTACATCACATTGATTGACAACAAGCCCATAGTGGAAATGCAGGCAACATGATTCATGACTTGACAAGACAATGCTGGTACATTCGTGCTACTGTTGGAGTGCATGTCGAGCTACAATGTTGCTAAGTGATGGATGTCTTCATGGTGTATCATAGCTTCACCTCCGCATGGAAAAGTGCATAGCTTCACCTCCACATGGATGTCTTCGATGGTCCTTGGTTCACTTGATGAAGCTCTAGCATGTTGTTCCTTCCTTTCATGTTGGAAGGCTTGATTGGCTCACTTGTTCGCAAAGGTACATGTT
Source organism: Pinus taeda (assembly GCA_000404065.3). NCBI lineage: Eukaryota > Viridiplantae > Streptophyta > Pinopsida > Pinales > Pinaceae > Pinus > Pinus taeda. The sequence continues at coordinate 47,817 of APFE030257001.1, forward strand.
CATCGCGTTCATCCGCTTTGCATGCTTTTTTAATTTGTCCACTTCACATGCTTTGTTGGTTCATCTGTTGGTGAACTTGTCCATCTACATGTGCTCCCTTCGTTCATCCCGTTTGTCATCTTGACATGTTTGTGGATTTACCTGTACCTAGAGTCACTTATGACGAGATGACATCAAATCCAAAACCTCTTAGTCTACCATGACACATGATCATTTGAATGCGGGTAACCGATAGAGGTAGTAGGGTTGTGATGCAGGATGATGGCTCCAAGCAACTGCTGATGAAAACTGCGTAAGAGTCACTGAGGGATGGAGACAGACGATTTGAGTCGATAGTGACTGTCTGCAAGGTTTGGCTCGGCTGGGAGGCAAAATTGCGCAAATTTTAGGAGGGAGAGTTCGGGTTGCAGGAGGGAAGGACAATAATGATCTACACATTTTCCAGAATGAACAGTCAGCAGGGGTGGACAGCCAAATTTGTGCAATTTTCCAGAGGAACGAGCCAGGTTGCATGACGGGTCAGCAGGCAAGGATTGTGCAATTTTTCTGGGGAACTGCTCGGGAGACTAGCAGGAAAATCTATGCAATTCCCAAAGGGAACTGGTAATTGGCTACTAGGGTCACTAGCAGCCAGATCTGCGCAATTCCTAGAGGGAACTACTAGTTGGCTGCTGGGGTAACTGGTAGCCAGATCTACGCAATTCCCAGAGGGAACTGCCAGTTGGCTACTGGGGTCACTAGCAGCCAGATCTGTGCAATTCCTAGAGGGAACTACTAGTTGAATGTTGGGGTCATTGGCAACCATATCTTCCCAATTCCCAGAGGGAACTGCCAGTTCGCTGCTCAGTCACTAGCAACAAAAACTGCACAATTCCTAGAGGGAACAGGTAGTCTTCTATTGGCTGGGAAAATTGCATTAAGGCCAAGAGGCTGACCTACTTATCATCTCTGCACAATTTTTGAGCTGAGATGACTGATGGGCAACGGGAGGCCTGCTAATGAGCATTGCACAATTTCTAAGATGAACGGTCGGTCGACTGTCCAGGAGGCCAGCATGAGTACTGATGGAACTGCTTGCAGACATCATAGCTTGAAAGAACTAGCTTGGTGCTTCTTCACTATTTTGGTTGACAGTCGATTAATTCGAAAGTAGGGTGATGGTCCGACTATTAGTGAGGACTCTGGTCATCAGAACTTCAGCAAAAGTGTGAATAGTTTGAAGATGCATAGGTGATCTTACGGACACACACTAGCATGACTTGAAAATGAAACAACCAATCCATCTATATACACATGTTCAACATGACTGACCGATGGTGCAAGCGACAAGCGTGACACTCATGATTGAGATAATGCTTGCACGACAGTGAATGTGATTCTGTGTGTGAGTGCGATAAATGCTTTCATGGCAGAGACATCAAACACATACAAAGCAAAGACTTTGAGCATAAACAGAACACGGTCGCAAGCATGACTTAGACATCAACATGCAAATACTTGAGTGCAATAAACAAACAAGGCGAATGTAAAGACTCACATGGGCTCACGGGGTGAACCAGAGTGTTTGCAGTCATCAAGTGAAACTCTTCAAGGGAGGCTCCGAAATTGATGTAGGCCAAAATTTTGGAGGGTGGTTGTAGCTACTACAACACCATGCAATATACTTTGACTCCCCACCTTTACATTATATATTATATATATTATATATATATATATAATATATATATAATATATATATATATATATATAATATATATATTGGGTTGTATTCGCTACAACACAATGCAATATACTTGACTCCCCCCTTACATTCTCTCTCTCTCTCTCTCTCTCTATATATATAATATATATATATATATATATATATTGTGCATGTGTGTGCATGGGAGGGTGTGTTAAGACCACAACCAACTCCTTTGGTTTTGTGAATCTACAAAGTATTTTTATTTATTAAAAAGTAGACAAAGGCATGGTGTAATGGCATAATATAATATGAAATAATTTATTTATTTTTTTGTATCCTAGAGGAATCCACAGCTTGCCTGACACATAACTACTAGTAAACCTCTGGGGGTTTATGGCCTGTCCTCCCCTCCGTAAACCAGGTCCCAACTAGGGGGGTTTGAATCTTGCATCTCTCAGTTTTCACACATTTCATATTACTTCAATCACCAATTGAGTTGCCCCTCTAGGACAATATAGTATCAAATAATTACTAACAAAGGTAACATGTAAATTGTGGCATATTTTCATGACATATGATGCATGAAAATATTATTTCCACTTGGCAATGATGTTGAGTTGTTTCAACTGTTAACCCTTTCCACATTAGATACCTTGTTTTGGCTTATGGTTGACCAGAGTTGTGACCAGGGAGTAGTGCCTTCCTTGTATAGCTTGGAGTTGATTTGACCAACATCAAACCATCTTGGGGTACATAGAAACAAAACCCATGTGGTGGATTTCCCCCTAGATGTGTGTGAGTGTGCCAATCAATGATCGAGGTTACAAGATTTGTATTGGGGTTACATGATCTAGAACAAATGTTAGTAAAAACAAATTCTAACTCTGCTAATTCATCAAAACCTGGGAAATTATTAAAATTTGACAACTTCATATCTTATGAGCTTGTTGTGTTCATTTTCCTTGAGAACACAAGTGAATATGATAAGATGGATAACAATGAGGTGGGAAGAGGGAGTGAAAAAGGTCAAAATTGGCACTTTTCATAGTGAAAAAAGAATTCAAAATGAAGGCCCAACATCCCCCCACACCTAAGATATTGAAAACCTCAGTGATTTGGGTGGACAACCAATAATGGATTGAAAATTGGTTCCAAAACTATTCAAAACTAAACAAAATTGTGTCTCCTAAAACCACTTCACGAAAGGACAACTACATCTATTAGAATATTTAAAAGGGGCCCAAATTAGAATCTCGATCAAGCACAAGATGTGGTCTGGGTGGAGAGGGAGCAATGATAGTGCCATTGGAGATGGGTTTGGAGGTTTCATCAATTAGAGATTGAGGCCCTATAGGGGCACTTCTTCTTCTCCTATTACATTTTGAGTTTCTTCCTTAACCTTCTATTTCGAAACTTTATTTTCCAGGATTCCTAGTACCAATTTCTTTATTTCTTTAGCAGCTTCTTATTTTCAAATGCTAGTTACTTAATTCCTCTTGCATCTTAGTGCTTTGTCTTTTCACGACTTCATTTCTTCTTTTAACATAGTGATCCAAGAGCTAAAATTCTACAATTTCCTCTTTTAACCTTATATTTTCATGTTCTTATTTCTTAGTTTTGAAAGGGAAAAGTTATCTCTAGTGCTGGAGGATATGACCTCTTTCACAAGCTTAGAAAATCTTGATTAATAATTGAAATTCCTACCTACTGGATCAATACATTGTGGCTCGGTGTAGACAAGAGTTATGGGCTTAAAGAACTTAGTCCTTGACCTTTTAGGCCCTATATTGAAAATAGTTGAAGATTTCTCGTTCATTTCATAGCTAGGCCCTATCCACAAATATGTCCTTTTAGTTACATCTTTAGAGAAACATTGCGTGGTTGGAAAAGGAATTTCAAGTAATGTGGCAGATAATTGAGGGTGGTGAGTGCATGATTCCAAAAGGTGATGAGGAAGGGCATGACATTGGTATGAGAGATAAGATACTAAGTGTGTGTGTGTGTGTGTGTGTGAATTTTTTAGTGAATAGGTAATCATAATCAAATTGGAAGGATATTAAAAGGATCACATAATGATCATATACAAATATTTACAAAATCTCATAATAGATTTTGATAATTTTCCCATATTTTCAATAAACCAAAGAATTATGAAACTTTCTTTTACCTTATATTACTTAAATAATAACTCAAGTTGGCACTCCTAGAGTCATTTATACACAAATTCGAAGAATGTAAATAAGGAAGAGAGGACGAAAACCTAATAACCTCTACACTATACAAAAGGAATGTTGATACTTTACTACTGAGAAAGATCAAGGTTGATTTTGAATGTTGGAATTGGATATAGAACAAATAAACTTGTTTTTGAATAAGAATACTTGGAGAGTTGAAGTAGAGGGCTATGAGTCACCTAGGCACCTATAACCTTCAAATTTGGAGATGGTATAAAAAAAGCTTAGGCTATGAGATGAACCTTAAAGTGCACGATACAAAACATCTATTAACCATTCTGGAGATCCAATAAATAATGATAAAATTTCTTGAGTGATGGAGTTAATTAATGTTGAAGTTAGTATTGGACAACTTTGGTAGTGTTATCATGTCCAAGACACAAATTTTTAATGCTAACTTCTCCTTTTTCTAAGAACATAGGGGGCTTATGTAATTGATATCATGGTCACCCTCAAGTTTTCATGTAAAAAGTTTAAACCTTGAATGCTCTAAAAACCTCTAGACCTATCTTATTAAGAAGGTTGTGATAATGAAGTTTGCGAGCCTCCCACTTATTGTGAGAACTAAAAAATAAAATACATTTAATCTATTCTCTCACCTTAGGTTGTAAGAGATAATCTAATCGACTAGATTTAATCTGTGATTTTGTCCTTTGCAACCTAGAAAAATGAAAATGAATGTTGAATTATCACTATTGAGGAAGGTAGAATGATATACTAAATTAAAATATTATGGGAATAAGGGAACTTTATTATATATATCAATATAAGTATAGGGTGCATTTTAATTTCTATGTATACATATGTATAAGGATTTTGGAAGACAACAAAAGAAATAAAGCACAATTACAATAATTTTTGAAGATTATTGTAGTGGAGTTTGTTTAACAAAGAAATAATGGAGATGTATTTTTTTATGCTACCCAAACTATAGTGATTGAAGAGGTTTCAAGGCCTAGGCTTAGGAACCCGACGAGGCTTCAAGTCAGAGTAGAAGAAAAATCTAAAATCGATATGCCATTATGACTAATATGTCTTGCTTGAGGGCACCTAAGTGGATTCACATTGAGGACAATGGCATGAACACAAATCATGTCACCCTTTAAGGATTGTCCTGAATCCATAACTTTGTATTGTAACGAAAACCTAGGGCCTAATTCAACCCAACCCTAAGACAAGTTTCTAAAAACAATTCAGGCCTAGTTGGGCTATTTTGAGGTCACATTTGGAGACCCTTGGTGCCTAGAAAATGGTAATATTGTAAGTAAATCCCTTAGTGCCTGACCACATGTTCTAGTTTTTGAAGCCAGTTGTGATAAAATTATTAAATAATAATTGAGGATCGCATAATTCCTGTGTTGTGGACAAAATTGGTGAAGGAGGACACATACCTAGAAAAGGTCGAGTAGCTCTATTATGTGAACAAAAGGAAGCACAATTTTATGAATTTCAAGTCAAGGATGAACCTTGTATGGATTGGTTTATGAAGATCAAGGTATATTGTTGACATTTGAGACTCAAATTAGATCTTATTTGATGTTTTTTCTAAGTAAAATTTGAATTTATGTTTGGGCCACAATAGCCCTATGGAGGCCACATCTTGAGGCATCAAGTTTTGATCTAAGGAAATAGCGGGGTATGTTCTTTATTCCTGTCACACAGTATTTTGTCACCGTCCCTGTTACCCCTTCTCCTGCACATTGGAGGACCTATTCCGGGACTTGTGAGAAGTGACATAACCTGAAAACACCTGCATTGTATCCCCTTGAGTATGTACTTCATGTGCCCTGAAGATACCTTCTGCAAAATACCCAGAAATATATCCCTTTTTCCATTGGCGCTGTTCCACAGTATATCACTCGCGCCAATGGGGGAAATCCTCCAAAGAGGGCACGCCAGCTGGCGCTCTGTCTTAGAGTCGCACTAGCGCCAACCCAGTTGGGTAAAGTTTTTAACAAACAAACTTCCGAAGGTTCCTTCTAACTTATCCATGAACTGATTCTAGTTTGAATTAGTTCAGTTGGGCTTCGTATCTCCCAAGGAGGGAAGTAGTTCTCCACCTCTCATGGAAGCTTCCTAATGATAAGGAAAATCCCTTGAATTTGGTGGATGGTCTTATCTACAATTCCTACCTCTATATAAGCTTGCTCTTTTCCATTTGACAAGTTAGTTAGTAATTCTACTTTTCAAGCTCCCAAATCTAAGTCCCAAATTCTGAGAATTGCTAAGCCCATGTTACAAGAGGCCTTGTTCATCCCTATAAGGCTATATATTTAAGGAGGAGATCCATGTCCAAGTAATCAAGGAGAGAGAGTCTTGTTCCCCATCCCCTACAAGCTTTGCAAGGCATGTGTTGCTGATCACCCAGCCAAAGGAGGATTTGACGTCAGAACTTGGTTGTATTCTCTTTTGTCTATCAATAATAATAGATGACTATCATTATGGTTCCACTCATGTGTCTTTATAATGATGTTTGAATTGTATCCTTTCTGACTGATACATAGTTGCATTTCTTGGATTTAATGCTTGTATTTGTCTTGTTCTTTGCATGTGCAGGTGTTTGTTCATGAGGATCGTGAGGATTGTGACCAGCTGAAGCAAAAGAACAGAAGCGATGACTCTTCTACGAATACTAGCGTTGGATTCGAGGTAGGCCCTCATCATTGGCCTTTGCTTTGCAATTAGGAACCTGCGTGTTAGCATTGTTTGATTGTTGCTAGACCCCATTTAGGCTAGGGGGATCGCCTTTGTCCACAGAGGGGATTTACCTATACAACAATTTGGCGACTCTGCTGGGGAGTTGGCTTTTGCCTTGTTTGTTTATCTTGTCTTGTTGCTTGATTTGTAAACTTTAGACAGAGCCTGAAGTCTGGCTAGATAGCCTTCGAAACGCTATTGCTTTGCATTAGCGAAGTAGATCAATGCTACTTCAGTCCATCTCCGGTTTGGTTTGCAAACTGAACGACTTGGAACTTGCCTTGTTCCTTGTTTGTTTCCTTGGTTTCTCCCGCTTGTTTAGCCTTCTGGGTTGAATGCCTGTGTTGTTTTTGTCTCTTGAGAGTACTTAGGTATTGCTGGTTTGGCCTTGGCTCTTTTGTTTTTATTTTTCCATAGCAAACTAGATTGGTGCTAGTTTATAGCGTGACAGTCACGCCAGTTGGCGCATGTTGCAAACTTACAACCCGCGCCAATTCCTGAAAGGCGCTTGTTGCAGCTTGAAAGTCGCGCCATTTGGCGCATGTTGCACACTTACAACCCGCACCAATTCCTGAAAGGCGCTTGTTGCAGCCTGACAGTCGCGCCAAGCCTGTAAACTTTTGAAGTTTGCTTGGTTCTCAACCATTTGAGCTTTGGTTTTGTCCTAAGTACCTTTATTAGACTACTTGAGTGTGTTGGAGTGTGATTTGACTGGTTTCGATCACTACCCTTTGGGTGTTTGCTTTTTTCTACCGATTTCGCATTTCTAGCCCTAGGGCATCTAGTGGCCTTGTGAATCGAGACCTCCTAAGGCTTTTTGATCTTTTCGTGGTCCAGTCGACTCCTTTGTTTGCTCCCTTACACTTGTTTGGTAGTTGTGAATCATTTTTTTGCGTTATTTGGGTGATTTGCTTCGTCTTCACTTGAATTCCGCTTCGTCTCACTTTGAGCCCAGATCACATGGCTCATTGTTCTCTTTGGGATCTTTTTGGTTCTTTAGATGTTTGATTTGCTGATTTGAAGAACTGAACGTGTGTGTATTGGATAGAATTTGTTGGTGTTATTTCTCAAAATTTCTTTAGTGAATTTTCCCATTATTGAAAAGAAAACCTCTTTTGCTTTGAATCAGTTAATGAAAATTTGGACTTTTCATTTCGATTAGTTATCTTAAAGAAAAGTTTATTGATTTGCATTAGCTGCATTAGGGAAACTCTTTGTTGTTTGTGATCATTTCGTTTGCGTGAAAGCTCTTTAACTCTCTTGTAATTAGCATTCATCGAATGGAATGACGTGTTTTGGCATATAGATTGCATTTAGGGATTTTGAGAGATGACATATGGTAGGACCTGAAAACCGAAACTTAACTCAAGATCAACCTTAAAATAAATCGAATGAACATAAAAACACATTGGAACATAACGCTCACATTCTAGAGGTCTAGGCTAGAGACGTGCTCCGGCGTCATTAAACCTAGTCACTTTTGTTTTCACTTAAGGTTGGGTGATTCCTCCTTGTGTGACTCAACTGTGGTCTAGTACGGATTTGTGCTCCCACGTACCGTCGCGTATATATGGGAGACTCCACTAGGTTATCATCCTTGATCCACAGGAAGCCGCGTCTACCGCCTTACAGCCCGTAACGCACCGAACACAACATTCGGGAAGATTGACTGCCGTACGGAAAGTCCTTGGCTTTCATATGATTGCTAAGGTGTATATGCAGTTTTATGGACTATCTGGTAAACCCCTTGCCTAGTTTCTCCAGAGTAGTCACTTTTTGATCCTTTTCGGACTCCTTAAAAGAAAAGACTCGCTTGAGCATTTGTCACTTCGGGCTCACTAAATATTCGAAGGCGACTAGAGTCATCTTTTGTCCTTTTCTCGACT
>APFE030257013.1:9461-20527 GCA_000404065.3 Pinus taeda
GGCTTTGTTCCTGGAGTATATCCTCTTCTTTGGACCTTTCTTGCTCCTTTTCTTCTTCCTCTTCACAATCTATGTAGAATAATTTCTTCTCAGCACACTTATGACCTTTAGTGTATTTTCTATCGCAACTGTAACAAAGCCCTTTTGCTCTTTTTTCTTCCAATTGTTGTGGTGTCAACCTTATAGGTTGTGGAAGACTAGGGGCAACAACACTTCCGTCTTTATAGAAGTGAGTGGTATGCTTCCTGGTTGCCATAATTTTTCTTTCCATTTTTCTTGCTAACCTGAATGCCTTCTCTAATGAATCAGGTTCCCAAAGGCGAACATCATGTTGGATATTATGCTTTAAATTCCATATGAACACATCAATCCTATGCTCCTTTGGAATATTTTTAACCCTTATGTTCAATTTTTGGAACTCCTCAATGTGCCCCATTATTGAACCCTTTTGTTTGAGACTTATCAATTGGCTAAAAAAAGTGTTGCTTTTTGTATCCTCATAATGTGCTGTGAATTCTTCTATAAAAATTGCCTAAGTGATAATTTGTTTATGAGAGAAAAGCCATTGATACCATGCAAACCGATTTGGTTCCAAATATAAAGTTGCAAAACGTACCTTTTGTGTGTTTTGCCCATTATTGAGATCGAAAAATTGCTCCATCTGTAATATCGATGTTGTAGGATCCTTGCCATCAAACTTCCTCATATCAGTTTTTGGAATATGGTGAGTCTTCAATCCAAAACTAGAGTCCATGAAATCTTGATTAACATTTCTTTTGTTCGCATCATGAGTTTCCTTTACTACCCTTTCACCATTAGTAAGTATTTCTTGTAGAAAATTTGTCAAATTTGTCTTCAAACCTGCCATGCCTGTCTTCAAATTTATGTTGAAATCTATCTTCAAATTGTCCATCTTAGCTTCCATGCCATTCATCTTAGGTTCCACACCATTTATCTTAGCTTTTGTTAGCTTTTGTGAGAGTGACATTTGTTGCGCTTGGTCTTGTAATTTTGACATATCATGTAGCATTTATTCCTCTTCTTCATGAGTCATGCTAGAGCTTTTAGGTTGCTTACTAGGTGTTTGCATTTCCTTTCCTCGGGCATCAGTTACCGATAATAATGCTCTACTATGCCCTTTGAATTCCTTCAAAATAATTTTTCAAACCAAGCTTAAACAATAATTTAAAAAAATATACACACCTTTTTTCTCGTTGTAGGAGCTCGATATTGCCTCTGATGTATCTCTGTAATTTCAAATCATCTAGTTTTGAAATTGCGACCTACAGTAGCCCTCTCTATCCTCTTTCCAATGCCACTAGTCTGATCCAAATTGGATTCTCCAATGAAGAGTTATGCCAAATCTCCCACAGTGACCTGATTATAGACTAGTTCAGTAGAGTGAACTTGTACGACGTGCCACGTGTCCCTATTTCGACCTCTAGCTCTAAACAATATATACAAGGAACTACAGTCCATCCTCTTTTTGTACCTTCTTACACAATTTCAATCTGATGCTCAGAGAGAAAGTTATGATGATTTTCCCTAGGTCACATGTTTGGAATGTAATTCAGGAGTCTACAAAAAGACCAACTTCCTCAGATCATATATCCGCAAATATGGCGGGAAAAACTCTGAAATTTGGACCAGAGGTTTAGTGAAATTTCATCTCAAATGGGTTTTTGTTTCACTTCTTAAATGTCATAGAAAAAAGTTATAGTGAAAATGCCATGATGACCTATTTGGAGGAGCGAAACCCTAGAATCCAAAAGCTCTGATACCAAATGTTTTGAAACCAGCTCACAAAAAGATAGAAAAGATAGATCAACACCTTAGAATTCAGCCTCTTAGAGGGGGAAACCTCCTTTAAATTCCACAAATGAATGATTCCTTGATGATTCAAATGAAAAAGCCTCTTTTCTATATATAGGAGTCTAAGGAGTCACAATATAACCCAGCCGACCTAACAATAATAATATAAAGGCACAAAAATAACAATAGAGGGATTCTATGGGGCACAGTAATAACAATATGGAGACAATAGTGGCACAACAATATTAATAAGGGATACAACTACAATAGTAATGGGGTAATCACTAGTATTATAGGGACCTAATATTTAATGGCATTTCATCTCTATGATTAGGTTGACCCATTCTTTGACAACTATCATAGGCCTGAACATATTTCTTTGCATCTTTAAAAGGTGAGGGCCAATAATAACCCATCCTAAGAATTTTATGTGTTGTTATTTTACCAGAAAAATTCCCTCCATAAGGGCCATCATGACAAGCTTTTAGTACATCATAAACCTCATGTTCTCTAATGCATCTTCAGATTTCTTGATCAAGTCTTGTGTAGAAAAGACACCCACTTATCCAGCTATATAGAGAACTATGTTGAATGATTTTTCTTTTCTCTCGGTGGGATAGGTGTGGTGGTAACTTCCTTGCAACCAAATAATTAGCAATGTCTACATACCATGGTGGGTGAGCAGATACTGCAAATAAATATTCATTAGGAAAGGAATCATCTACTAGAGTATTATCATCAGGTGTTAACCAAGAAAGAAAATCAGCAACTACATTTTCTTTTCCCGGTCGATCTACAATTGTAATATCAAATTCTTGTAATAATAGTAACCATCTGGTGACTTGAGCATTTGTGATAGATTTTTTCATTAAATATTTAATAGCTGAGTGATTAGTATAGACAAAAGTAGAATAACTTGTGATGTAATGTTTAAATTTATTAATAGCATAGATGACTGCTAAAAATCCCTTTTCAGTAACTGTGTAGTTAAGTTCAGCAGGACTCATATTTTTGCTAATTAAATAGATAGCATATGGGACATGATTTTCTTCTTGTCCCAAGAAACCTCCAATTGTAGTATCTGAAGCATAAGAGGATATATGAAATGGAAGTGCCCAATCAGGTCCCCTTAGAATAGGCGTTGTAGATAATTGATGTTTGAGTGCATCAAATGCTTCCTAGCAAAGATTAGTCGACTTGAATTCAACATTTTTCATAAGTAACACAAATAAAGGAGAAGCTAATTTGGAAATTTTTTTGATAAATCTTCTGTAGTATCCAACATGTCCTAAGAAGCTTCTCACTTCTGTTTGGGTTTTGGGAATAGGAAGCTTCTCAATGACTTGCATCTTGGATGGATCTACCTGAATTCCTTGAGATGAAATAAAATGTCCCAATACCACTACATTCATCATCATATGACATTTTTTGGTGCTTAAGGAGAGGTGGGATTATATACATCGGTTAACTACTTTCTCAAGATTTTGTAGTGCCTCCTCAAAAGAGACACCATAAGGGGTAAAATCATCCATAAAAAAGATTTGAAAGGTTGCTGGTGCACTACATAGCCCAAATGGGAGGACTCTATAAGAAAAGGTTCCCCAGGGGCTAGTAAAATTGGTCTTATCTTGGTCTTGGGGTGAAATTTTGACCTAGTTATACCCACCGAAACCATTTAAGAAAGAGAAGAATTTCTTCCCTAACACACTATCTAACACCTGACCAATGAATGGTAACGGAAAGTGATATTTTTGAGTGGCTTTATTTAAGGCTCTATAATCTACACACACTCTCCATTTCCCGCTTTTCTTAAGAACTATTACCAATGGGGAAACCCATTCACTGTCAAATATAGGATATATAAACCCTGCATTAAGCAATTTTTGAAGTTCCTCTTTAACCATTTCCCTTAGATTAGGGTTCATTTGTCGTTGAGGTTGACAGATCGGCCAACAGTCTTCCTTGATATAGACACGATGAGTACATAATTCAGGAGAGATTCCCTTCATATCTGTATAGTCCCATGTGAATTCTTCCTTATTTTCAAGAGGTAACTTCATTAATTGTTGTGTTTCAACAACTGTCAAGTTGGGGGTTATATTTAGTGTTTTTCCAGGTTCAATTTCTATTGGTCTACTTTTAGACGAGATGGTAGCTGATGTTTAAGGTAGGTCTTCAGAATTAAGCTTTTCTTGGGCATTTGACTCAAAAAGTGCAGCTAGTTGATTATGTGTTTTTGGAGTCATAGAGGAGGGTTCACAAATAAAATTATTAATTACTTCATCCTCAATGACATCTTTAAGGCTTAAAGCTTGTCTGATAGTCAAGATAGGTTGAGTAGTTTGATCATCATAGTCCACCCATAAGGAATTGTCATTATTAATCAAGGGTGTAACATGAGGGTAGAGAGTAAGATGTTTGGTTTCATATCCATTGGAAATTTTCACTGAACCAAATTTGTAGCTGATAAAGGCATCTTATATGGCTAGTCAAGGCCTACTCAAAATTAGAGGATGATCCCCCAACTTTGTTTTAGGTTGCAATACCACAAAGTCAACTAGATAATTCTAGGACTCAACTAAGATGATTAGGTCTTCATTAACTCCTTCTGGTTTGATTATATAATGATCAGCTAATTCTAGAATGGTTGAGGTATCTTTGATTCCATTATTTAGTTGTAACAATTGTGAAGTTTCAAGAGTCATAATATTGATAGTAGCGCCTAAATCTCCTAGAACTCGAGGAATTACTGTTTTTCCAATTTGCACTATGACAGTAGGGTGGCCGGGATAACCATATTTAGTTAGAGGAGATTTACCTGACATTAGTGTAGATAGATAACCCATGACATGAACTGTGAGGGGATCTTTAGTTTTCCTACCGGGTTTCTTAACACAAATGTCTCGCATAGTTCTGGCATATATTGGTACATCTCTTAGTGCTTGTAATAGTGGAATGTTGACGTAGAGATTTTGTAATTCCCCTAGAAGATTGAAAGGAGGTGGGTCACGAGTTTTAGTCAAAGTTAAACGCTCAGGGAATGGTGGTTCAGCTGTTTCAGCAACAGTATTACAGGGTGATTGTACCTCTTCAAGTGGATCATGTGTTTCTATTTCCTCTTTATCAGAATCAAAAGAGGTAGCATCATCAATGATAGCTTCTACTATTTTCCTAGATCGTAAATGAATATCAATGCATTGTGCAGGAAAAACAAAAAGTATAGGCTGGTTTTGAATATCAATAAAGTGCACAGCCTTATTATTGGGGTTAGGGTTAAGCTATACAGGTATTTGGGGCCACATCATATTATTATTCAATGGAGCACTTGATGGTAAAGGGAGTGGTTGCTAAAATTGTGATCGAAATTGAGGAAATTGATTTGGAAACGGGGGTTGTTGACCTCTCCAATTTGGATTCCATTGGTTAAAATGAGGTTGTTGTTATGGAGGCCAAGGAGTTCACATTGTTGGGTCTACAAAGGGAGGGTTTGTTTGTTGCATGGGTGGGTAATTCATTTGATTGAATGGTGGGTGTTGCATTTGATTAAAGGGAGTGTAATTTGCTTGACTAAAAGAAGGATAATTATTCGAACAATTAGAAGATGTAAATGGCATATTAGGATTCGTACCTTTTCCTTGTGGTTTCCATTACCTTCTCTATGTCAATGGACAGACAGCTTCAGCTTCTTCATCAGTTGGTTGTAATGCTGCTTTGATTCTTGGTAAAAAAGGGCATTGTTGAGTTTCATGATCCTTATCACAAAGGATGAAAATTGGCATTTTGTCCAATGGGCATTCCCTTAGTGGGTGCTTTTCTCTGCATTTGGGGCAAAAGATGGATAGAGCTGCTCCTGGTTCGGCTTGTTTCTTTTTAATTTTCAAGGTGTCAATTTGTGAAGCAAAAGAACTTAACATTTTAGTTTTAAAATCCTCAAGTAAATTACATATTTCGACTCTTGTTGCTCCTCCATTAGCTGATCTTTGAACTCTTGAAAATGTGGTATCCTTGCTGTTTGATCTGTTCCTTCTAGCTCCTCTTGAACATTTTTTATAGAGGTTAATAATCTCATCATATGATTCTTTAGATATGTTCCCTTTACCAAGCATATTTAGCATATCTAGATAGTCATCCCTTACTCCTTTTAATAATATTGTTTTAAGAATATCTTTACTTACATCGGGGTGATTGGATCTTTGTAGATTATACTGTAGTCTTTCCACAAAGTCCTCTAGATTTTCATCCTCTTTCTGTATCATCTTGAATAGTTCCTCTCTTTTTTCTCTTGTTTGATAATATTCTTGATATTTGTGCAGAAATTTATGTTTCATCTAATCCCATGTTGTGATTACATGAGCTCCAAGATTCGTGAACCATCTTAATGCATTTCCCTTTAATGCTGCTGGAAATAGTTTTAATTTTTGAGCATTGGTAATGTAATCATAACTTCTGTATAATATATCAAACTCGAAAAGGAATTCATCGGGATCTTCAGAAGATAAACCATGAAAGTTAGGTAAAGTTGAAAGTGGAATATTCTTCATAGGAGCCATTCCTCTAGGAAGATCACCAATATGAAATCCTAATGTAGAAAGAGAGTTTTCATCTTGTACCTCTCCTTTAGGACCTACCTATTCTTCATGGTGCAGTTCTTCATTATACTCATCCATGGTTTCTTCTACTTGTTCCCCTACTGCATTTGCTCGATCCTCAATGTTTTCTGCTAGTTTCTCAATTGTTTCAGGGCTCACAATCTCTTTCTCTGCTTCGAAGTTCGCTTGAGAGGAAGGTTGAGGCTTTGGCTTTTGAAAGCTTGGTCGGTGAGGAACATAAAATTTAGATTTTCATATAATCTCATCGATAAAGGTCTTTCTTCCTCCCCTTCCTCTGCCCCTGCCACCTGTAGGGTTAGTTTTTTTGGGGTTCCGCATCCTCTCATGCAATCTCGACATCTCAAAGAAAAACATAAATTATTTTGAAATCTATAATTGCCTTCCCTGTCAACAACGCCAAAATTTTGGTCACTATAATTGCTTATTTAATTAAAACAAGCAAGTGCTACATAAATTATCAACCTAGGGAAGTCTGTTTATTTCAAAGGAAATCACACACTATATATGCTCAATCTCAAAAGAAATCCAAAGTTGTGGTAAAAGTTACACTAATCACACCTTCCTTTGAACAGACTGAAGCTCTACTTTGAATTATAGTAAAATAAATAATTCCATTGCAGAATTCAAGATTCAATGGAAAATAATCATCAGAAGAATCCTAGCTTATATTAGGAAAAAACAACCTAGGAAAAAAGAACCTTTCAACAATCTGCAAAAGAAAAGACTAACTATGTTGTAACAGAGAACACAACCCTATTCCCTAAAGTAGGAATCTTAAGCACCTATCTCTGACTATCACACTTCCATAAATTCATTCTGCAAATAGAATTACCAATCAAAATGATCAAAAATTACCTAGAAATGAATTGTATGAAAACAATGCAACAATCAGTTGAAACAAAGTTTCAGCAATAGATCACAGAGTTCTAACAAGGTATGAATGAAAAGAATAATTAACACACTACAGAAACTAATGGGTGAATCTTGTGAGGAAGGTGGGCACTCTCCTTCTCACAAGATTCCCCAGAAATGAACAAGAACTAGGAAGAAGTGCTCAAAATGATCTTTTATTCATCTGTCAAATGTAACATGTTACAATATCAAAAATAAACATGTTCCTCCTCTGTAATTCCCTTCTAGCTAAGCCTTCCATATTCTTTCGTAGTCCCCCTAATGCTGATTTCCCCTCTGATTTAAAGAGGAGAATCCTCTTAATACAATTAAGCATATGATTACATATGTACATACAAATCCTATTCTTAGTCTGATCTAATCTTCTATGCTGGAATAGGATATTGTGATCTTCTATAGCAAAATGTTGTTGCACTGGTTGTAATGGTGCTGTCTTTGAGGTATAACTATTGCAGCCAGTGTAATAGCTCCTTTAATTATCTTTTCTTGTTATTGTTGTACATGAAATATTGTTTCAGCATCGTAGATTACAGACTGTTTCAACAATGGGATATGCATAGTATTTAATTGTTTCAACAATGTGGTCTTCAAATAGCATGATATATTAACTGCAGTCTTCAAACTATTTTAGCAACTATATATTTTTTATTAATGGCTAAGTATGAAAGTAATATAAAATTACATGTAAAACAAATTAAACATATATCAAAGCGAAGAAACATTATATAACTTTGGAAAAATGGATTAAGGTGATAATGTAGGCTAAAATATGAGCGGGAAAAGGATGTAATGATAGCAAAAAGTACGAACAAAAGGGTACATTATAGGATCCTAACAATACATTTGTCTACCTCCATATTATTCCTGTTGGACACCTAATCCTAAATGGGTTAGTGTGGAAGCCGAATGGACAAAGCAGTCTAAGGGACCTTGGAATGTGAATCCCAATGGTCACATAATGTACCATAAATATACATCATTTGTGAATAAAATAATGAGCTACATGATTTATCTTTCCTATCTTTCTCACTCCCCATGTGTGTTTAACATGGTATCAGAGCCATGATGTGTGGCCTGTTTTCTTTCTTAGGGTTTATCTTTTAGTTAAAAAATGAGATGTTGTTATTCCCTAAGCAACTGGTCTGAGCCGCCTTGAATAGTGCTGGCCTAGTCTTCATTACCTGTAACGCTCCATTAATTCTACTTGCCTATTCTTCTGAATACAATAATCGCTCTCTGACTGTCATAAACGTTTAAAAAAAAAGGAGTGTCATTACACCTGCGCCTCCACTGCCTGACAATTCACCTGATTATTCTCACCTGCGTTACTGAATGTGTTTGAATAGCCATTTCAGCATTCACGCTGTTTGCATAACGTTCGGCATAAACAACCTTTGAGTTTTGAATGCGTGGTTTGAATGTGTGTTTTGAATTCTGGGGTCTGATCCTTCCTCCTCTGGCTGTCCTGACAGAGAACTGAACAGTCAGACCATGTCATAAACGTTTCAAAAAGGAGTTATTCCTCCATGGCATGAATTGTTTCATGCTACGCCTCCATTGATTATATTTTGCGACCGGAAGAGGGCATCTACTCTGCATCTTGGGGTTGGGTGCCCACAGATACAATTGAGGGTGTTATTTTGAAGCTTTACCATATTTTCTTCCATCCTTGTAATGAAGATACCTGCGTTCTCAATAAGTATGCTGCGTACCTTTACACGAACCCATGGAATTTAAATCCGTTGTGCGCAGATTTGCCACCCTGCAATATTCAATTCCAAGCGGCAGCTGAAATTTCCCATACCTTGCAAAGGTGCCCTGACCCAATTGAGGCCAGTGGCATTATGGACTGTATTAAAACTACTAGAAGAATATGGGAAGGAGAAGCTTAATGCGACAGAAGTATCTATTTTCGCTAGCAGAATTGCAGCTATGCAACCAAGTGATAGAATTGAGTTAATCGGATATGGATGGAGTGTGATCTATAGCACCTAATCCAGTTCATCAGATGACCGATTTGATTCCGGAAGCCTCTATCATTCCGATCATTATTTCATAATAATAAAGCATATAGTTTTTGACTTTCGGCTCAACACCGTCTACAGGAAGACATCGCTCCCATCGAACGCTTATAATACAGGAGTGCCTCTTTGGAATGAATAAGTCCTGCCACAAACTGTGAGCGAACGATTTTGAGAGTCGGAATCTCTTTCTTCGTCAGCTTCTTCCTCACACTCTGCAGATTAAAATCATTAATTGACTCAAAAGTTTCTTCCATGGCATTCTATGGACTCGGGTTGCTTCCTTTCCAAGTTCTTGGGGATCTGCAAATGTTGTCACCGAATATTGCCGGTGATGTTGGGAAGAATATTTGAGAATATTTGCTCGATTGTCTATGAACCAGCGCTCTGTGGATTTATTTTTGTGAACAAGGTCTCGGTTCCCAGAGTAGAGTCCACAACAGCTGCATAGTCACAAAGAGTCCAACCTTATTTCTGGTAGTGATATATAAATTTGACATAGTCCGAACATTTGGTGATATTTTTCAGGTCCTGGTGTTCTTCTGTGGGATATGGAGCAACGCAGGAAATAGGACCTTTCCTTGTGGACCCTTCCGGCGCTACGCTTTCCTTGAATGAATACGACTGGAACAATGAATCCAACTTATTGTTTGTAGAATCGCCTGTTGGAGTAGGGTTTTCTTATTCTAACACAACATTAGATTACCAAAAGCTTGGCGACAACATAGCTGGCCCGAGGAATTAGTTTTTTGATCATGTAAAAACTTTTTCAAAAATATTTGCTAGATTCATCTTGAGTTTTGCACTTTGTTCTAATGTCAAGACTCGTGTGATTTAAAGTTATGCGCACTCATGGTGAGAGAGGCTGTTTGTGTGGTTGTATATTCTTTTGACTAGCTGATACTGAAGTGTTGATATACATTGAAAAGTGAACGAGTATTTGAAGGATCCAAGCAAGTTTGCAGTTGTTGTTGCCTCAGTTGTGTTTTCTAAGTGACATTGAAGAAAAATGGCCAGAATCAGTGAAGTATTAGAGTTCATGAAAACTCTAATACAATCTACTTCTAATGACATTCCAAATCAGCAAATCCTCTCTCTCAGAAATTCAGACATGTCTACAAAATGCACAGGAAAAGATTGATTTTTTGCAGCTTGAATCACAGTTACAGCAAGAAGAGCTACATCAAAATAGACACCATTCTGAACCTGTTTTTGTTCAGAACATTGAGACAACCACCCATCAGCAACATGTTTCAATTCATTCAGATTTAGTACCAAACAAAGAAGCAAGGTTACATGTAGATGCAGAAGTTCAGTGTGCACTTCCCAAGCCTATCATCGGACCTTGGGAACAGCTTGTCCACAACAAGCACAAAACCGGTCTTGGATATGACAAGGACTTGTCCTTTCATATTCCAGACTACGCCAAACCCATTCAGTTTCAGAGTGCTGGATTCATTTATGACAGTTCACCTGCTCCTCATGACAGTTCAGCTCCAGTTGTTCCAGACTCTGCCCCTCTTCCACAGCAACAACAACAACAACAGATCGTGAAATGCCAACACTGTGACCGAGTTGGCAATATGAAAGATCGCTATTTTGATCTTCATCCATGTAAGCACTGTCATAAAACTAGTCATTCTTCAAACAGATGCTTCAAAAACAAACACCCTGCAAGAACAAAGATTCATCTAGGATGGATCGCTTCTTG
>APFE030257017.1:0-11255 GCA_000404065.3 Pinus taeda
TAATTGGTACCAACTAAACCCTTTAACTTGATAAATTTGGTTCTCATATTCAACGAACGAAGTATCTCCATTGAAAACATATACCAAAATCTAAAGGTGTCAAAAAGAAAAATTTAAATACTAGTGTTGAAGCGCACTATCTATATTCAAGAAAGTCATAATGTTATTGAGAACAAAGTGTTGTATGCACAACTAGTTTATAGGGTTATATGTCAAGTAGATTTGATTGAATTTATTGTTCCTACACATTTAGGGTATGTTCTAAATTACTTATTATAGCAAGTTTACTATATGTCAATTTCAAGCTAAAATTTAGGTAGAAATGGGTTCTATATTTTATGTTTTATGTTGAAACTACCAATTTTTTACTTTAAAATCAAATAAGTATTATTTTAAAATTAAACTTTTAATTTTTTTGCTTTGCCATCAACCATTCAGTCTTTAAAACTTTGAAATTGTCAATCTTTTACCTCAAAAGAAATCAATTGTTGTTTTTAAATTTAACTTTTAATTTCTTACTTTACATATTTTAAAATTTAAAAGTTAATTATTTTGATTTTATTTAATGTTACTTTTCTTTTTGTTTTTAAATTTAACTTTTAATTTTTTTCCATGTATTTTAAAATTAAGGGTTAATTATTTTTCTTTGTTTTTTTTTTTATTTAACATTATTTTTCTTTTTGTCTATAGAGCTTTAACGAATCTAATTAATATTCCTATTCTATATTTAGGTAACTTTTTACTTTTGGGTAACTTTTAGCCTTTTGGGGCTGTTGTAATTAGTATTTCTTGAATTAAATCATAGCATTTAGTTAAGAGAGTTCGAGCAGTTTCCAGGCAGATCCTAGGAATCCGAATTCGAGCCGTTTATGAGAGAGCCATTTCATCATTGTTCAAGGTGGATTTCAAAATGGAAATCTATCACAATTGTTTGAAGATGTGCCCAATTGTTTCAAGACGTGTTACATGAATCTGTTTGACAATAAGTCAGATTGAATAAGTCTGATGGAATATATGAAGGTTGTGTGTTCGATCCACAATGTTGTTGCCCCTATATCTGTATCTTTGTTGGGAGAGAGTTGTGTGTTCAATCCACAATGTTGTTGCCTCTGTATCTGGAGGAGGTTGCTGGGGAGGTGGTGGTGGAGGAGGAGGTAGATGCGAAAGAGGAGGCAGAGGGGGAGGCATAGGTGGTGTAGGTACTTGAGGTGTAGGTGGAGGAAAAGGAGGCGGAGGAGGTGGAGGTGGTGGTGAAGGAAGAGGAGGTGGTGGAGGAGGTGGAGGTGTAGGTGGTGGAGGACTAGGTTGTGTGGGATGTGTAGGTTGTGGATGAGGAGGTGGTGGTGGAGGAGGTGGAGGTGGAGGTGGTGGAGGAGGATTTAGTGGGGGATGTGTAGGTAGTGGAGGAGGAGAAGGAGGAGAATGTGGTGGAGGTGGAGGTGGTGGAGGAGGAGAAGGTTGTGGATATGGAGGTGGTTGAGGAGGTGGAGGTGAAGGAGAGGAGGAGGTGGATTAGGAGGACGAGGAGGAGGAAAAAGTGGAGGTATGAAACCCAATTTAATATTCATGTCTGAAATTCAAATATTAATTTTACACAAAATGCGCAATGAGAGATTGAGTAAAAGGAAAAATATATAATGAAAGTTAATTTCCTATATGATAAAAAAATCAATTAACACAAACTCATATAAAGCCACAATTTTCGAGTTAAAAAATATAGCCCACGAAGAAAATTTTCATTATTTAGTATAGCGTCTTACAAAATAAGTGTCATCAAAGGATTTCCACTTCAAAAATGATAATACACTAAATAGTTTCTCATCCTCCCACTAATTGCATGTATTGCTTCTTTAGCCTTTACCTCAAAAAAAAAAAATCATTAAAATAATGTTTTTCCCATGATAATAGATCCCCTACAATGAACACATAGGAAGCTAGAGCATAGGTAACTTTTCCATACGAATATCCAAGTAGAACATATTTCCCTTTCCTAATAAATATTTTGAAATAAAATACAAGATGAAGAATGGATTATCTAAAAAGTGAAGAAGCTTAGGTCATGCCAAAAAGTGAACTATAAATTAAATTTTTTCCTTAAACCATGAGATATGTAAAAATATAATATTAATTTTGCAAAATATGTGGAATACCCAAAGAGTAAACAAAGCCATATATGATTCCTAATATCCTATGTTTCTCAAGTAAACATAAAAAAAGAAGAACATCGGGCTTCTTTAACCCACCACTTTTTAAGTCAATGATAATTAGATGAAACAAGTCATTCCCAAAAAAATTGTTCATTGAACAATAAAATGAGAACTATAAGTGTTTAAGGGACTAATAAAAGTTTTAAACTAAATAAACACAAAATTTTAATCTTTAAATATGCTTCAAATTATTGGCAAAGGTATCACATCTAAACGTTAAAGAAATTTTATGTACTTGCATGATATTATTTGTGCATGGAGGAAATATTCCTAAATGTATTAATTATCATTAAATAGTAGGATATTATGTATGTGAAGAGATATGTTCTGGATTCATGAGACTGTAGCTTTCATTTCCAACTGTGGAGAAGAGAGTGAGAATTTAATATTTGAACTTAAGTCATGAATCTTAAATTAACTTGCATATTTCCACCTCCACCTCCATCTCCTCCTCCTCCACCAAATCCACCTACTCCTCCTCTCCTCCACCTCCACCTCCACCACCTTCTCCTCCTCCTCCTACTCCAGCACCTCCATATCCCACACCGCCTTATACACTACCAAATCCTCCTTGACCACCTCCTCCTCCTACTTCTTTCTCCTCATCCACCTATAGCTCTTCATCCACCACCTCCTCCTTCCCCACCTCCACCCTCACCTCTGCCTCCACTTGATCCACTGACTCCAGCTCCTCCACCACCAACTTCACAACCACCTCATCCTCTTCCTCCACCTCCTCTACCTACACCTAAACCTCCACCTCCACCTCCTCTGCCTCATCCTCCACATCCACCTCCACATCCACCACCACCTCCACCACTTCCACGTTCACCTCCTCCACCACCACCACCACCTCCTCTTCCTCCTCCACTTCCTCCTCCTACTCCACCTCCACCTCCACCTCCACCTACTCCTCCTTGCCCTCCACCTCCTCCAACTCCTCCTCCTCCTCCTCCTCCTCCACCACCTTCACATCAACTTCCTCCACCTCCACCTATATCTCCACCACCTCGTACTACACCTCCATCTCCACCACCTCAACCTCCACTCCCACATCCACCTCCTCCTCTTCCTCCTCCACCTCCACAACCTCCTCCTCCACCTCTACCTCCTCCTCCTGCATTTCCACATCTAACTCCCCCTCCAACACCTCCACCTCTAGCTCAACCTCCTCCACCACCTCTGTCTCCTCCTCAACCACCACCTCCTCCTCCTCCTCCGCCTTGTCCACCTCCACCTCCTCTACTTCCACCTCAACCTCAACCTTCAACTCCTCGACCTCTTCTTCAACCTACTCCTCGACCTCTTCTTCAACCTACACCTCCACCTCCACCCCCTCCGCATCCCCCTCCCCCTTCTCCTCCACCACCACCTCCACCTACACCTCCACCTCCACCTCTACACCATCCACCCCCTCATCCTCTAGCACCAACTTCACCTCCTCCTCCTCCACCACGTCCACCTTCACCTTCACCTCTTCCTTCACCTCATCCTAACCTCCTTCCTATCCTCCACCTCATCCTCCTAGTCCTTCACCTACCCCTCCTCCACTTCCACCCTCTCTTCCTCGACCTCGTCCACCTTCACTTCCACCTCAACCTCCACCTCAAAGACCACCACCACATACTCCTCCTCCTACTCCTCCTCCTCAACCACCTCCTCATCCAACTCCACCTCCTCATAACCTCCACCAACATCTCCTCCACCACCTCCACATCCACCGCCTCCTCCTCCTCCACATCGTCTTCCTCAAACTCCACCTCCACCACCACCTCCACGAGATCCCCCAGAACCTTCTCCACCTCCACCCCATCCTTCTCCTCCTCCACATCCACAACCTCCTCCTCTGCCTCTACTTCCCCCTCCCCCATTTCCACTTGCACCTCCTCCTCCAACACCTCCACCTACAGCTCAACCTCCTCCACCACCTCTGTCTCCTCCTCCGCCTCGTCCACCTCCACCTCCTCTACTTCGACCTCAACCTCCACCTTCAACTCCTCGACCTCTTCTTCTACCTACACCTCCACCTCCACCGCCTCCTCGTCCCCCTCCCCCTTCTCCTCACCACCTCCACCTATACCTCCACCTCCACCACCTCCACCTCTACACCATCCACCCCCTCCTCCTCCAGCACCAGCTTCACCTTCTCCTCCTCCACCACCTCCACCTTCACCTCTTCCTTCACCACATCCTCCACCTCCTTCATATCCTCCAACTCATCCTCCTAGTCTTCACCTACCCATCTTTGTCCATTTCCACCTTCTCTTCCTTGACCTCGTCCACCTTCACTTCCACCTCCATCTCCACCTCAAAGGCCACCACCACATACTGCTCCTCCTCCTCCTCCTCAACCATCTCCTCCTCCAACTCCACTTCCTCCATAACCTCCTCCTCCATCTCCACCAACATCTTTTCCACCACCTCCACATCCACCGCCTCCTCCTCCTCATCCTCCACCTCATCCTCCTCCTCCACATCATCTTCCTCAAAGTCTACCTCCACCACCACCTCCATGAGCTCCCCCACAACCTCCTCCATCTCCACCCCATCCTCCTCCTCCTCCACTCGCACCCCCTACTCTAGGAGCTCCCCCACCACCTCCTCCACCTACACCCCATCCTCCTCCTCCTCCACCTCTGCCACCTCCTCCTCCACCTCCTCCACCTCCTCCTCCTACTCTACCTTAGCCACCACCACCACTTCCTCCACCTTCACCTCGTGCTCTGCCACCTCCTCCTACTCCACCACCACCACTTCCACCTCCTCCGCCTATGCTGCACCTCTGCCTCCTCGCCACAAAACCTGAAAAAAAACAAAATTGCATATCATTTCATTCTCTTTATTTATAATATTGCATATCATTTAATTATGTTTATATAAAATAATTATTGATTCATTCTTTAGAGTGATAATTCAGATATCAATATATACATGGTAATATAACAAATAACATGTATACAAATTTGAAATATAAATTAATAATTATGAGAGCAACAAATTAATTAAAAGAAAATTTAAAATTTATATAAAAGGTATTAAAAGTTGTTGACAAAAATCAGATAAACAAAAAAACAGAATTACTATACACATAAACTTTTGCAACATACAAACACAACACAACAAAACTTCATAAAAGCTCCACTGGTCATAAGCGTTATTATTGTCGCGTTCCATCGTACTTCATGGAGATTATTGTTATGTTATGGGTTCTATTTTCCTCACGGAAGCCCCTGTGGCTTGAGCTAACAGTTTTAAGTTTACAACATATGCAGCGTTTCTCTGTGGATAGTACATATATAATATATTTTTTTGTTTTTTCAAGAACTTGTGCTATTGCATTTATATACTTAATAATTTGATTTTCCCTAAACTAATCATTTACTTTCTTGATAATCACTTCATTACCTCTAAATAAGAAATTAACCAGATCATGAAATTTTAAAACACAAAAAAAATCGAATACTTGCTAGGGTCGGAGACTACGAAAACCTGTATTGATTCATGAACCGATTTGATAGCTTCCATGGGATCTTCCTATACCGTAGGCTTCATACAAATCTTCAATAATTGCTTCGGAGAAATGGAGTAATGCAGGAATGCAAACTCTTTATTAGAAAATCGATGCACACGATAACGTCCTCCGCAGATATGTTGTCTCTCGCATATTTATTCCTCTTGCAAGTGGTTGTCATGGATCACCATTTGTCGGACATAGTATTGCGCGAGTATAACCACTCGCCGCCTTTGTAGAAACCACAAATTCAATGTTCGGAAGTGAACAGGCTCCCAAGATAAACAACAACATTGTGATCGAACGCACGACCTCATATATTCAGTGTGACCTTCTGCAACAAAGATACATAGAAGCCGTGGATCGAACACACATATTCAGTCTGACCTTCTCCAACAATGATACATAGAAGCCGTGGATCGAACACACGACCTTGATATATTAAGTCTTACGCTCTCCTAACAAAAACACAGAGGCAACAACATTGTGGATCGAACACACGACCTTTTGGATACAGATGCAACAACATTGTGGATCGAACACATGACCTTCATATATTCTATCTGACTGGTTTTCTTTAATGGGCAGACATTAAACAATTGGGAGAGATTGCTATTTTGAAATCCTGCCTGAACAATGAAGAAACGACTATGAATTCCTGATTAACTAAACGCTATGGTCGAAGAGATTGCATTGTGAAATCCGCTTTAAACAATGAGGAAACGGCTACCAACTCTTAACTAAATGTTAAGGTTGAATTAAATAAATATTAATTAAAACAACTCAAAAAAGCAAAACGGAAAAAAGCAAACCGTTACGTAAGAATATTAAATCCAATCTTGAAAATCACAAAAAAAACCAAGGCCACCCGCTCTTAAGTAAATGTTAAGGTTGAATTAAATAAATATTAATTACAACAACTCAAAAAAAAACAAACGGAAAAAAGCAAATCGTTACCTAAAACTAGAAAGCTCAATATTAAATCCAATCTTGAAAATCACAAAAACAAAACCAAAAATGTTGCGATGACGAAATCCGCTGGCAAGAAACGGCTCAAATTCCTTCATTAACTCTTATCTAAATGGTAGAGTTGTATTAAACCAATATTAGTTACAACAGCCTAAAAAAGCATAAACTTATCTAAATTTAGAGCGCTTAATATTAATAACATTCTTGAAAGTTACACGAACAAGAACAATAACTTTGAATTAAAAAAAACAAACAAACAAAAATAATTAACTTTTAACTTTGATTAAAAAACAAACCAAAAAAAATTAATTTTTAAATTTTAAAAAATGTAAAGTAAAAGATTAAAAGTTAAATTTTAAAAAAAAACTTAATTTCTTGTGAGGTAAAATATTGGAAATTTCAAAGTTAGCAAGACCGAATTGTTGATGGCAAAATTAAAGTTAAAATTTAAGTAAAAAATTGAAATCCAAAGTAAAACATAAAATATAGAACCCATTTCTATCTAAATTGTAGTTTGAAATTGATATATAGTAATCTTGTTATAATTAATAATTTAGAACATACCTTGAATGTGGAAGAACAATAAATTCAATCAACTCTACTTGACATATAACCCTATAAGCTTGTTGGGCATACAACCCTTTCTTCTCAATAACATTATGTACTTTTTGAATATGGATTGTAGACTTCAGTAAGAGTATTTAAATTTCTCTTTTTGACATCTTTATATTTTGGTGTATGTTGTGAATGGAGATACTTTGTTCTCTATCTTTAAGTTGAACATGACAACCAAAGTTATCAGTTTAAAGGGTTTAGTTGATACCAATTAGTTAAACTTCGAATAGAATATGTAATGGAACAACAATTTACATGAGAATTAGTATGCTTTCGTGTGCGATTTTGAAGGATAAAACAAAGGTGACTACTCGAGTCTAACTAAAATGGCATTAGAAGCTTACAAAATCCAAAAAAAAATTGAAGGGAACATAAATTATCTTTCTACTTCAAATTATATTCTTGTTTAAAAAATTACAATGTTTAAGATGGACCAACTAATCTGCAAAATTTGTTGTTCTCAAGCATTACTATGGGGTGTAAATCACTTATTTTTCTGTATAAGCTAGAAATGGTTACTTATCTTCAATTTATTCCTAGCCATGTCTATATCGAAACAATCCTTCCAATTGTTGTTATCTTGCATAACCAAATCCTAATTCAAATTATCAGAGAAAGTCTATTATTACATGGTCTATTAACAAAATATAAAATGTTGTGTATGATATTTTTATGCATGATATTCTCTATACATATAGACTTAGATGTCTGCAATCATACCCTTATTTTCCAAAATCCAGTCTCTTAGACCTAATCGTATTCCAGCAACCCCACCAAATCAAATTAAACAAACTGCACACATCATATCTAGCATAAAACCCTAATCTATCCAGCCCTCTTGGGTGTGATCCTTTGGAGAGAGTCCTCTATGGCTTGGTAGGTCTATCTACCAAGTCAAAAGATTAGTGTATGGTTACCTCAACTAGACTCTTCCTCAGCGTTAGAGATTGAGACGAGTGATAACGCCCCCCAAGGAACCTAGTAGAGACATTGGGCCTAGGTATTTTAAGAATATTTATTTATACATTTTTATTCCTAATCCTTGGTTTTTCCTTGTTCTTCTCTTGTAGAAGTTTTAGGCCTCAAGATGGCTCTTCCACTAGAAGATCTTGGCAAGGATAGGGGGTTGTGTTTGGGTTTTTCCACTCTTGTTGAACCATTCGAGTCTTACATATGCCTCTCATTTTTTGTTGTTTTTTTCCATGCCTAAACAAAGTGCTAATGTCTAGCGAGGAGCATAATACTACAAAGGGATAGGTTATTCTGGAGCTCAAATTCGACTTGAGAGTGCAACCAATCATTAGAGGGATAGAAACACTTAACCAATTCAAGGAGAGATCACTTAGGTGGAAATGGAACTTTCCGATGAGAGACATAATCCTAAAAAACCGAGGTGTTTGATGATATGGAAGGTTCGATTGTTGATGTTGGTCATACAAGTGGTGCGCTTGAAAAAACTTAATGGAAAATGGGGCCTCCTCCTGGTCGTGGGTGCACTCTTAGGAGTAAAAATCCAATCCCAGTAAAAGTTATTGATCCCCGGAAATATGCATGCATGCCTATCTGCCTATGTATCTTTAGTTTCCATTTATGTTTCATTGTCTTAGCTCTGTTTCCTATGGTCATATAGATAAATCTCATGTACTGTATTTGAGAGCCATAAAATATATATTTTCTTTTGATATTTTGAAATATTTAAGGTTACTTGTTTGGCCGGGTTTCCAAACAAAAAATTATTACATCTCCCAAAAATGAAGAAAAAAAATTCAGGAGGTAAAGGAGAGAATGCTCGAGGTATTGGAATGTAAAGAAAATAAACAAGCCTCTGTATTAGATATGACAGTCATTAATCGTGTGAAATCTTAGAAAATGGAAAGAAGACTATTGAATACTTAAATGTTGGTTGTTCTCTTCAAATTAATCTCAATACCATGATATAAGGGCCAGTGAAATAAAGAGTTCATTTAAAATCAAATGAGAAGGGAGAAATGGGTACCATAAATCCCTGTCCTTGAAAATTGGGGTAAATGGAAATTAGTAGCTTCTCCATTGAAATAAAGCTATGCTAATCTCCATACCTATTTTTCTTATAAAATAATCGTGGGGCTACTATTAATAATGCAATATGAGTAGAAAACCATTTTCCATTCAAAATTTGAAACCCTTTAATTTACACCAAGGGCTAAATTTCACCGGTCAAATTTCCCACTAGGATTATTTTTTGTTGAAATATGCATAAAAAAATATTATTATAAATAATCACAATATAGCTTGTAATAAAGTTATAATTTTGTTAATTTTTTTTTTTAATCTAGGAAATGTCATAGGTACTAAGTGTTACACATTTTGATGATTATCATGGATTGAATTTATTTGCATTTACATACATTTAATTTATATGGCTTCCATAGTTTGTTAATTTAATGTTAATATTTTATTTTAACTTAAATTAAAAATAAATTCCAAATTAGATATGCCTAAGATTGTGCTAATCGGAAGAATATAACTTTCACAGTTATAATTTAGTTAATTTCTATGTTTTAATTAATCTATGAAATGTGATAGGAATATTGGGGTAACCATTTTGATGGTTATCATGGATGGAATATGTTGGAATATTCATGGTAATATTGACATGTCAATGATAAGATTTCTGAACCCACAGAATATGTTGGAATATTCATGGTAATGTTGACATATGAATGATAAGATTTATTTTCAAGTTAGATATACTCTATTAACTAAATTATCTCACATTAATTAATTTAAGAAGATGGCATATCAACACATCATATCGGGCATGTGGTATTTCTAATCCATGGTAATGTAAGAAGAACTATTTCCAATTAAAGGATTCCCATAATAATAGTGGGGGTGAATCAATAAAAATACTTTTATATATTATATAACTCAAATAATAATAATAATAATAATAATATATTTTAGTTAGTTTTTACGAATTTTTTAATGCAATATGTATAATGGGGTTAGTGCTTTGATTCTTATCATAGAGTAATGGTTGTAGCAGTTTTCAATCCATTGAATTATATGGTCACAATAGTTATAATAAAACCAATAAATATTTCTTTAGTCAATATATTCTATATACATTATATTCTAAGTCAAGATTTTAGGGTTTAGAGTTATGGTTTAGGAATTATTACACTTTAGTAAATGCTTTTAATAAACATTTAAATACAATTTACAAAACACTTTTTAAAATGTTATAAAATACTTAGGGTTTAGGGTTGACACTTTAGTGTTTAGGGTTAGGGGTTTATGCTTTAGAGTTTAGGGTTTAGGATTTATAGCACTTTAGTAAATGTTTTTATTAAACACTTAAATAAAAGTTACAAACTGTTTTTAAAATTGTTATAAAATGCTTAGGGTTAAGGGTTTAGAATTTAGCATTTAGGATTTAGGGTTTGGGGTTTAGGGATTAGGGTTAAGTGTTTAGGGTTAATAAAACTTTATAAAATTCTTAGGGTTTAAGTTTTAGGATTTTTGGTTTAGGGTTTAGGGTTTAGGGTTTGTGGTTTATGGTTCATGGTTTCACATTTATAACACCTTAGTAATTGTTTTAATAAACACCTAAATAAAAGTTACAAAACACTTTTTAAAATGTTATAAAATGCTTAGGGTTTAGTGTTTATGATTTTGGGTTTAGGGTTTATAGTTTAGTGTTTGGGGTTTATGGTTAGGGGTTTAGGTTTTAGGGTTCAGGGTCTAGGGATGAGCCACCACACCTTAAACGGGTATCTACTGCTACATAGTACACATAATGCGTTCATCCCATGGAGCCTCAAGGAGTTATGAAGAAAAATAAATAAAAGTGAAATTTTATGAAAAGGGTGGAAAAACAAAGGTCGGGGTATCTCATGTACCAAGATTTTGTCCCTCCTACACTCACATACCGAGGTGTGGTCCTCCCTTATTATAGATAGTGATAAAAT
>APFE030257018.1:0-14302 GCA_000404065.3 Pinus taeda
ATTATTTAATAATTGTTATTACTATATTAATAATTTTAATTCATATTATTACTATATTGTTTGTTTGTTTTCTGTTTTATGTTTTACTATTTTGTAACACTATTACACTAATCATTATTATTATTTAATAATTGTTATTACTATATTGTTTGTTTCTTTTTATTTTTGATGTTTTACTATTTTGTAACACTATTATACTAATCGTTATCATTATTTAATTCATATTATTTCTATATTAATAATTTTATTTCATGTTCCTACTGTATTGTTTGTTTATTTTATGTTTTATGTTTTACTATTACCTTATACCATTTTGTAACACTATTATACTAATCATTATCATTATTTAATTCATCTTATTACTATATTAATAATTTTAATTCACGTTACTATTATATTGTTTGTTTGTTTTATTTTTTATGTTTTACTATTATGCTGCACTATTTTGTAACACTATTTCGTAATGCTATTATAATTATCATTATCATTATTTAATTCACGTTATTACTATATTAATAATTTTAATTCATGTTATTACTATATTCTTTGTCTGTTTATGTTTTAACTTTTGCTATATTGTAACATTGTTATGTAACTCTATTACACTAATAATTATCATTATTTAATTAATGTTTTTACTGTATTAATAATTTAATTCATGTTATTACTAGATTGTTTGTTTGTTTTATGTTTTATGTTTTACTATTTTGTAGCACTACTATACTCATCATTATCTTTATTTAATTCATGTTATTACTATATTGTTTGTCTTTTTTATGTTTTATGTTTTACTATATTGTAACACTATATTGTAACATTGTTATACTAATCATTATCATTATTTAATTCATGTTATTATTATATTAATAATTTTAATTCATGTTCTTACTATATTGTTTGTTTCTTTTATGTTTTATGTTTTACTATTTTTTAACAATATTTTGTAAGATTATTATACTAATATTTTTAATTCATGTTATTACAATATTGTCTATTTGTTTTATGTTTTATGTTTTACTATTTTGTATCACTATTATACTAATCATTATCATAACTTAATTCATGTTATTACTATATTAATAATTTTAATTGATGTTATTACTATATTATTTGTTTGTTTTATGTTTTATGTTTTATGTTTTATGTTTTACTATATTGTAACACTATTGTGTAACACTATTATACTAATCATTATAATTATTTAATTCATGTTATTACTATATTGCTTGATTGTTTGTTTGTTTTATGTTTTACTATTTTGTAGCACTATTATAATAATCATTATCATTATTTAACTCATGTTATTACTAGATTAATAATTTTAATTCATGTTATCACTATACAGTTTGTTTGTTTTATGTTTTATGTTTTACTATATTGTAACACTATTTTGTAACACTATTATACTAATCATTATAATTACTTAATTCATGTTATTACTATATTAAAATTTTAATTCATGTTCTCACTATATTGTTTTTTTGTTTTATGTTTTATGTTTTACTATTTTGTAACGCTGTTATACTAATCAATATCATTATTTAATTCATGTTATTATTATATTAATAATTTTAATTCTTGTTATTACTAAATTGTTTTTTTTGTTTCATGTTCTATGTTTTACTATATTGTAACACTATTTTGTAAACAATATGTTTTACTATATTGTAACACTATTTTGTAAACAATATTTATGTTTTATGTTTTCCTAATTTTTTTTATTTTTTATATTGTACTATTATGTTTGACTATTTTGTAACAGTATTATACTAATCATTATCATTATTTAATTCATGTTATTACTATATTAATAAATTTTATTCATGTTATTACTATATTAACAATTTTAATTAATGTTATTACTATATTCTTTGTCTGTTTATGTTTTATGTTTTACTATATTGTAACATTATTATACTAATGATTATCATTATTTACCTCATGTTATTACTATATTAATAATTTTAATTCATCTTATTACTATATTCTTTGTTTGTTTTATGTTTTATTATTTTGTAACAATATTATACTAACAATTATCATTATTTAATTCAGGTTATTACTATATTGTTTGTTTGTTTTTTGTTTTTTGTTTTACTATTTGTAACACTATTATACTAATCATTATCATTATTTAATTCATGTTATTACTATATTGTTTATTTGTTTTATGTTTTATGTTTTACTACTTTGTATCATTATTATACTAATCAGTATCATTACCTAATTCATGTTATTACTATATTCTTTGTTTTGTTTTATGTTTTATCTTTTACTATTTTGTAACACTCGTATACTAATCATTATCATTATCTAACTGATGTTATTACTATATTAATAATTTTAATTCATGTTATTACTATACAATTTGCTTGTTTTATGTTTTATGTTTTGCTATTTTGTAGCACTATTATAATAATCTTTATCATTATTTAATTCATGTTATCACTATATTAATAATTTTAATTCATTTGATTACTATATTAATAATTTGATTACTGTATTGTTTGTTTTTTTTATTTTTTATGTTGTACTATTATGCTTTACTATTTTGTAACACTATTATACTAATCATTATCATTATTTAATAATCGTTATCACTATATTAATAATTTAATTCATGTTATTACTATATCATCTGTTGGTTTTATGTTCTATGTTTTAATATTTTGTAACACTATTACACTAATCATTATTATTATTTAATAATTGTTATTACTATATTGTTTGTTTCTTTTAATGTTTTATGTTTTACTATTTTGTAACACTGTTAAACACACATGGACAGCTAGAGATATGAAAGATAAAACCTGCAGTACAATTTTTATTGACAAATGATATACATTTATAGTACATTATGTGACCGTTGGGTTCACATCCCAAGGTCTCTTGGACTCCTTTTGTCCATTCGACTTCCACACTAACCCATTGAGGATTAGGTGTCCAACATTCCCCCTTAATTCGAAGGGTTATGTATGAGTCCAAGAAGAGAGCTGTAATACAAAATGTGTAGAAATGCATGGCAGCACTAGGCTGAATGTGCTCTCTGAAATGTTGGTATATAAAGGGCAGTGGTTTAAGGATGGACACCAACACTGGAACGCTTAGTGCAGTTCCCGAACTCTTCCAAAACTAGCAAGAAGCTGAAGTCTTCTGCTAGAGGAAGTGATCCTATTGTTTTAAAGAGGGAAACCTTCAACCATAAAAAGGAGGTCTCACCTCGCATAAAAGGTAAAACTTCAACCTGAAAAGGGAAGTCTCAACCTGTGATGGTTTAAGGATGACCAACAAATTTGGAATGCTTAATGAAATTCTTGGAAATCTTCCAAAAATGGAAAGAAGCTGGAGTCTTCTACTAGAGGAAGTGTTCATAATTTTGTTCGCGGAACTCTTCCAAAGCTGGCAAGAAGCTAAAGTCTTCTACTAGAGGAAGTGTCCTAGATTGCCTACTGAAGGCATGTTCACGGGCATCTTTGTCTCTGGCTACAACTTTGAAACTGGTGTGGCAGGTTGTGGCTCAGGCTCGCTTGATGTGGCTTTGAAGCTAGAAGATGACCATCATTTCCCCCCTGTCAGATACAGGGTGAGAGGATGGAGAAAAATCAACTGCAAGACTGTTCAATATTCTGGAACAAGTTCTGACATGTGTTTGGAATATCTTCTTGGCTGTTGATGTCCATTGCCAAGAAGCAATCCATCCAAGATGAATATTTGTTCTTGCAGGGCGTTTGTTTCTGAAGCATCTGTTTGAAGAATGGCTAGTTTTATGACAGTGCTTACATGGATGAAGATAAAAACAGTGATCTTTCAAATGTCCAACTCGGTCACAGTGTTGGAATTTCACGATCTATTGTTGTTGTTGCTGTGGAAGAGGGGCAGAGTCTGGAACAATTGACGCTGAACTATCATGAGGAGTAGGTGAACTGTCACGAATGAAACCAGCACTCTGAAAATGGATGGGCTTAGCGTAGTCTGGAATATGAAAGGACAAGTCCTTGTCATATCCAAGACCGGTTCTGTGCTTGTTGTGGACAAGCTGTTCCCAAGGTCTGATGATGGGCTTGGGAAGGGCAGACTGAGTTTCTGCATCTCCATGTACAGCTGCTACTTTATTTGAATGAACTATAAAATTATTAACATGTTATTGATGGGTTGCAGTCTCAATGTTCTGAACAAAAACAAGTTCAGAATGATGTCTGTTTTGATGTAGCTCTTCTTGCTGTAGCTGTGATTCAAGCTGCAAAAAATAAATCTTTTCCTTTGCATTTTGTAGACAAACCTGAATGTCTATGAGAGAAACTTTGTTGACTTTTAATGTATTATGATTAGAGGAATGTATCAGAGTTTTTAAGAACTCTAATATTTCAGTAATTTGAGCCATATTTTCCATTGTCAAAATTGCACTTTTTTTTTTTTAAACTGATCACAACTATGACCCAATGAGTAAAAGTAACACCCACTCACAGTACAAAGACACATAAAAATCCTTTGTAAATGTGCAGCAAATGAATCAACGAATCAATGCATATATATGTAGACAAAGACTATAATGAGTTTTAATACCACAACTGGGGCAACAGCAACTGCAAACTTGCTATTAAAACTTCAATAATTATGACACTGTCATGGACAGGACTTGAATGCTAATATGCCTTGACTGGGGTACGAATCAGTGTTCTCTGATCTTGCCACTCTCTTAAAAGAAAACAATAGTTCACTTCAATATTTGAGATACCATGCTTACTGTCTCATTTGTTACAGTAAGCTCAGAAAGCACTGAAATAAAAGTGGTAGTGCTAGTGCTCAATTCAACAATCTTTATGCCATTTCCAAACTCAATACAATCTGGACTTCTAACTTGATACAGAAGTAAAAATCAAACTCTACTCAATCCAATAATTCCATTCACAAATGGCTGGATTTTAATTCAAATAAAAGAATGTGCTTATGTTTTTCAACCAGCAAATTCACACCACTGCCCAATCAATTTCACGCATTCTGATATGAAATCTCATACTGCCACCATTATTTCAAATAACATTGAAACTCACCTTACATATTCAACCGGCACACTATTCTACAGGATTTCAAATAAACTTTCCATGAAACAAATGCGCCCATGTATTAAATCTCAATCTGGGAATTACAAATGTTATCACTTCAACGCTTTAACTATACAACGCAACAGGTTAATCTTATCATTCAAATGATTTAAACGATTTTTAAAAAATTGCGAATTGATCTTCTTCAACACTTTGTTAGACTCCTTGTGACTGTGCAGCTGTTGTGGACTCTACTCTGAGAACCGAAACCTTGTTCACAAAAATAAATCCGCAGACCATAACGACTCCATACTAGCACCCTGAATTATTACAACTCCAGCAGCGACATCCCAGGGACCTCCAAAACCAAGTTTGTAGGTAATATCAAGCCTCCCACATGCTACTCCACAGATGTTAAGAGCACAAGAGCCAGACATATGTAATGACCGTACCTTGAAAAGTAGCCTGTTAATACGATTTGTAGTGATATCAACAGTTTCTTTATCCCACTTTGTACCAATCTAAGCTGCAAGAAGCGCATTCCCCAACTCAGTCTGAGAAGATGCACTTATAGGGTTTCCATTAAGAAAATCACCCCTTCCACAGATAGCTTTAAACAACTCACCAATTATCGGATTGTAAACAACACCCACAGTTGGAACCTTTCCAATCGTAATCCCAATTGAAATGTAGACAAAAGGAAACCTGTGAACAAAAATTGTGGTTCCATCCACAGGGTCGATTATCCAGGTGGGTGCATCAGTTAAATCATCAGTTCCATGAACTGCAGAAGTTTCTTCGCCAATGAACTTATGTTCTGGGTATTTTTCCTTCAGGAACTGGAACGCAAGCTCCTCTAAACAGATAGAGAGACCTAAAAATCCTTGTCTTCAGATAAATGTGATTAAAGATACAGATATCTAGCATTTAGAGAATCATCCATTCAGAAACATAGGAGCAAACAACAGACATCAGAGCACCTACGAGGATGCTTCCAGCGAATGTGTTTCCAAAAAACAAGCTCGGGGA
The DNA here is from genome assembly GCA_000404065.3 of Pinus taeda. NCBI lineage: Eukaryota > Viridiplantae > Streptophyta > Pinopsida > Pinales > Pinaceae > Pinus > Pinus taeda. The sequence goes on from APFE030257018.1 coordinate 6,072, forward strand.
AGATGGTACGATGTCACAAGAAGATGAGGTTGAACAATTTACAAATAGGTCGATGGCATCCACAAAATTTGAAACGATAAATTCTGAAAGGAACAGCGTTTCTAAATCAACTAGTTCCGAGAATCCACATGGTCTGACTATTCAGTTCTTTGTGAGGACAACCAGAGGAGGAAGGATAGGACATTCAAAACTCAAATTCTATTTATGCCAAACGTTATGCAAACAGCGTGCCACAACGTTCAAGTTTAATGGCTATTCAAATACATTCGGTAATGCAAGTGAGAATAATCAGGTGAATTGTCAGGTAGCAGAGGTGCAGGTGTAATGATGCTCTTTTTCTTTTTAAACGTTTATGACAGTCAGAGAGCGATTATTGTATTCAGAAGAACATGCAGGTAGAATTAATGGAGCGTTACAGGTAATGAAGACTAGGCGAGCACTATTCAAGGCAGCTGAGACCAGTTGCTCAGGGAATAACAATATCTCTTTTTTTTTTTTAACTAAGGGATAAACCCTGAGAAAGAAAACTACACAGGCCACACATCATGGCTCTGATACCATGTTAAACACACATGGACAGCTAGAGATATGAAAGATAAAACATGCAGTACAATTTTTATTGACAAATGATATACATTTATAGTACATTATGTGACCGTTGGGATTCACATCCCAATGTCTCTTGGACTCCTTTTATCCATTCGGCTTCCACACTAACCCATTGGGGATTAGGTGTCCAACAAACACTATTTATGTTTTATGTTTTACTATATTGTAACAATATTTTGTAACGCTAGTTATGTTTTATTTTATACTATTTTGTAAGTCTATTATACTAATTATTATAATTATTTAATTCATGTTATTGCTATATTAATAATTTTATTTCATGTTACTACTGTATTGTTTGTTTGTTTTATGTTTTATGTTTTAGTATTTTGCAACACTATTATACTAATCATTACAATTATTTAATTCATGTTATTACTATATTAATAATTTTATTTCATGTTACTACTATATTGTTTGTTTGTTTTATGTTTTATGTTTTACTATTTTGTAATGGTATTATACTAATCATTATCATTATTTAATTCATGTTATTACTATATTAATAATGTTGATTCATGTTATTACTATATAGTTTGTTTGTTTTAGGTTTTATGTTTTTCTATTTTGAAACACTATTTTGAAACTCTATTACACTAATCATTATCATTATTAATTCATGTTATTCGTGTTTGTCTGTTTGTATATTTTATGTTTTATGTTTTACTATATTGTAACACTATTATACTAATGATTATAATTATCTAATTCATGTTATTACTATATTAATAATTTTAATTCATGTTCTTACTATATTGTTTTTTTGTTTTATGTTTTTTGTTTTACTATTTTGTAACATTGTTATACTAATCATTATCGTTATTTAATTAATGTTAGTATTATATTAATAATTTTAATTCATGTTGTTACTATACAGTTTGTTTGTTTTATGCTTTATGTTTTATTATTTTGTAACACTATTTATGTTTAATGTTTTACTATATTGTAACAATATTTATGTTTTATGTTTTACTATTTTTTAACACTATTTTGTAACATTATTATAGTAACCATTATAATTATTTAATTCATGTTATTAGTATATTAATAATTTTAATTAATGTTACTACTATATTGTTTGTTTGTTTTATGTTTCTTGTTACGCCGTAAGGCGTTTCCCTCTGAAATCAACTTCTCTCATTGCCTATCTGTCATTTTGTGCACCACACGATTTAGATGTTAGAAGATTAAACAAATTTCAACCATTAGATCAATGGCAAAAGGAAGAGACACGGGCAGAATGGAAACGGACACGAATGACAAGGGGAAGAAAGACGGGCAGAATGGAAACGGACAGGATTACCAACAGATGGCCTTGAAGCATCCCACTACCAAAACAGTAAGCTGCCTTCAGCTTTGAAACCTTTGGATTGGCCAAACTAGCAGTCATAGTTATTGGCATACAAAATCTCCAGTGGCATCAATACCCACGAGAACAACTCTTGGATGCACACACAAAACCTTTACCCAGCTCTAATGCAGGTGCTTGATTCCACTGATGCCCTTGCATCTTAAAAGTTAAAACGATGACAAAAAAACAAATTGTAATCCGGGTACCCATCCCCGAACAATCTCTTCATTTTTATACAGAGACTCCTAATTTTTTTTGGCCAAATTGGGGCCAATCTCCTCAGCTATGTCCCTTCAGAGATTTCCAAAGCAAAGCACTAAGAAAATAAGCCGGAATTGAAACTGTGTCAATGGTGATAAACCCCCCGGCCCACAACCCAACTGACTATACCCTCAACAGTCTATTAATAACCCTTTTCTTTTAGGGTTCCAAAGAAGGATTGAGATTAACTTTGTAACCTGGATAAAATTATGTTAAAGTTTTCTTTCTCATAATGTTGGATTGTGAAAAACACTATTCAGGCGATTCATTGGTGATTTTATTGATCTTTATCTTTATTCAATAGTCATTTTTGAAGTATCAAGAATCAAACAAGGATTTTATCCTCAGCCAACATCATGAGTAAGGGATGGCTGATTTTTATTGGTCTGTTTCTTTCTCATATACCTGTTCTTAATATATTGAAAATTTGAATAAGGAATTCATCCGCAACCAACATCATTAATTAGGGTTTGGCTGAATGTTTTTATTTGGTTTAGGACAAAGAATCGTAATACCCAGAAGAGGGTCCGAGATGTTTCTCAGTATCATCGGCCTTCTTGAGGATCCTGTAAACTTGTATCATGGCAGAACCAGGGGTGTTATTGATTCAACAATTGAACCAGGGAATAGGTCCTATGCAGACCTTTCTTCCATGGCTTCAACTGTAGCTTATGAAAACAATCTGGTTATCAGAAACGGAGTCACAGAACATTGGGAGGTAGTGTTTAATTTCCATGAATTTTAGTACTTGATTAAGGATGCAAAATTGTATTTGATTTAATTAAAATTTCAATCTGCAATCGTGCAGATGCACATTATGGAGTACTTAGACTGTTGGAACGATATATATGCAACTCTTTGGCTTCAATAATCTAGGATTCAGTAAATATATATATATATATATATATATTTTGTGTAGATGATTTTTCAATCATTAATTGATGTTAACATTGACTTGTATATAATTATATCACTTGCAAAATAAATCAAGGCATGGCTTTATATTCTATGATAAGGAGGTGGAGGCCCAGCTAATAGTGATAACCTTCAGAGGAAAAAAAGCCACTTGATGCAGATGATTGCCAAACATATTTCAATTTCTCATGGTAGCATCATCCAACAGATAAATAAAATACAACACCAAAAAGGGTAGCATCATCCTTATCATCATCTAATCACATCTAAGCACCAAGTACTCTCTGCATCCAAACCGTCCATTTTCCCAGCAAATTCCTGGATTGTTCTGTCAAAGCTTCTGACTGCGTCCACCAGAGCCAACATATATCATTCGCGGTGCTCTTTCGCGGCTCGGAAATGGTTGGTCGTGTTCTACAGGATGAGATCTCTTGTGTGAGGTATTCTTATGTAAGGATATCGATAGGCATGGGATGCAAACTGATCGCCGCTTAAGGAAGGCAGGATATGCATCGCCAAATGATCATAGGCATGAGGCAAACGAAGCCGCAATCAACCAAATGAGGGAAAACACAGAGATGGAAATGAAGGGACAGGCCATGTTTCAAATAAATCGCCGCCCCAAAACTAAAAATAAAGTTTCATTGATTTAATGTCACTCGCGCCATAACCGCCGATATCAGACTCATACAGAGCATATTCTAGAGATATTTGCCTACATTATATCTTAGCCATTCAATTCAACTAAATTAAAATTAAATGTCAATGGCCCCCATCCATCTGGGGGGCGATATGGAAACACCTACAGAGAACTATAAAGATAATGTGCAAAGTAACAATTCAGATGCAATGAGAAGTGGGATGAAATGTCGATCATGAGATGGTACGGGAGCTAGCATATAGGATCATCCTTGAGCCACGATGATATGAAAAAACTAAAAAGGACGGAATATAAACCATCAGAAGCAGTGCCATTAGCGGAAATATGTATTTTAGTTTCTTAATATTTAGTGCAAATTTTCCGTAAATCCATGACGGAAAGTGGTTTGATGTAATTTGGACGTCAAATATTGATTGCTGGCTATGAAAAATGATTAAACCAAGGAAAATCTTAAAACGCTATGAGATGCATTGAAAATGCACTTGGCAAAAGTCTTTTGACAAATTCTTGAAATTAATAGACAAGTCAGAAAAGGTTGAAATTTAACCATATTTTCTACTAAAAGTAGCTCGAGCTATCGAAATAGGGAAGACAGTAATTTGATATTGTATACCCAATAATATGACAAATAAATCATAGTTCTTGATAGAGAAAAATGTTTATAACAGTAATAGAGCTCTATAAATTCCATTTACAAACCTAACAAATAAAATCTGAAACATAAGAGCACACCATGTTTTCTATGCCTAAGAATCCTAGCATGCAGGGTTTCGATATATGTCTAATGAAGAAGAGAAAAATTCAAAGCAAAGGAATGAAATTTTGGATTTATTCTAATGACCTATCACCCATAAGCTATCAACATATGTGAAGTAATATTTGGTGACCGTTATCACACATGGGACGGAAGATGCATGGCAGGTAAGTTAGTAGATGAACTCCACATGTCTTAGAAAATTTTGGAACCACCCGCTAGTCCCTTCTAATTGACAGAAATCTTGTAGTATGTGAGGTGGCATGAAAGAGAGAATTAGGGGTTGGGCCTGAAAAATGAATAAGTATCGGGTATGGATTTCATGCAGAGGAATTGTCTATGAAACGGTCACCCAGCTAAATCGCAGAAATGGATAGAAAAAAAAATTAGAATTCACCATCATACCCAAAACATGCATCTTTCTTCTGCTGCATATAGCTACACTAGTTGTGTAGTGGATTTAGAGAGAACCAAAACAAGTTATGAGCTCAAGAGTTATTGTTTTGGATAGGAAAGTTAGGTGTGTTAGGTCTAAAGGGATTGGTAGGGTTCCAAAAATGCATTGAAATGGTAGGACTGATTGAATTCAATAGAAAATAATGTGACACAAATCTACAATTTGACAAACAAGGATGACAAAGTGCCTACGTGGAGAGCTAACATGCTCTAATACTACTATTAGCACACATTAAACGAAACTACAAAAATCTTAAAAGTTAAAACTATGACAAAAAACAAATTGTAATCCGGGTACCCATCCCGGAACAATCTCTTCATTTTTATACAGAGACTCCTAATTTTTTTGGCCAAATTGGGGCCAATCTCCTCAGCTATGTCCCTTCAGAGATTTCCCAAGCAAAGCACTAACAAAATACGCCGGAATTGAAACTGTGTATTACTCATAGTCACTAGACTCTGATAACCATTACCTTGGAAAAAGAGAACAGTCTAGGATTCATGTTGGGACCTCACAAAGGAATAAGTCATTGAAGTGGAGGTTCGATTCACAATCACCCCATGGTCCCTTCCTAAACAATGCCTAAGTTAATTTGGGCTGCCAGGATTTGTAATACATTTTTATTTGCGAATTGAAATGGGTCAACATGGAATCAAAGTCTGAATCACTGATTCACATTTGTTGGAGAATGATAATATAGAAGTCAAACTGCCAACCACCACTGGAAGCTCATAAATAGTATCGAAGGTGTTTTGTCTAGAGGATTAATAGAAGTCAAACTGCCAACCAACACTGGAATCTCATGTATTGCATCAAAGGTGGCTTATTTAACTGTTGAATGCCTTCTTAAGTTCCAAAGTTTTCTACAGTTTAAATAGTTCCTAAAGTATAGTTTTCCATAAATTAGAAAGGAAACATGTCTTAATCGCTCTTGGGCATATGTTGTGTAGTGGCATTATGGCATCATGTGTGTTGTTCAAGTTTCTGCTGTGTAAATAATTGACTTGCTTCCAGATTTTTTGTACACTCACTATTGCAGCCTATAGATGCACCATAAAACAAGTTACAACAAATATAAAGCAGAAGAATGTTTTGCCTTCACACAGCTGCTATGTAAACATCCAGCCAAAAAACCATGCCAAGCCCCAAACATCCATACAAGTTGAAAAGAAATAGGGCTTTTTGATAACACAGTCAAAGCTCAAGGAAAAAAATACTACCATATATTTCTAGATTTTCAGTCAATACATGGTAATATAAAATTCAGGCTCCAACAAATAATTTGGGCCTTTGATCTTCAGACAATACACTCTAAGCTTATTTATCCAACTTCATTTTTTTCTTGAATCAGGTGGCAGTAACACTAAGCTACATTGAGTTAACAACAACAAAATTTTACATTGAATAACACACATTCCAAGTTAGCCCAAGGCCTGGTGCAACAATTATCCCCGAATTACCCCTTTCTAACAAGAGGCAAACAAATAATCATGTTTATCAAGGATAGCAAATGTAGGAAATACATCAACTAAAACATGCAAGATAAATATAATGAATGTTAGATTTTTTGTTAATCTTCACATATCCTCTGGACCTGCATCTCCTAGAAAGCAAGGATTTGTCTTATTATCTATGTAAGGACACCTGAATAGTACTTTAGGAAGGTTAACTGACCCTTGCTTTATGAATAGCCCTTTAGGACGAAAAAACCATTTTAGCCTTTATCTATAGAGAAGTATTGAATACATTTAATTAAATAATAAAAAAATATATAATGAGGCAACAAAAATTGTCACAAAAAAAAGACAGATAGAGGAGAATGCAACGGAGAAGACAACGTGATAATCACGCAACAACTTGAATAGATAAATTGTAGTCACACTCTGTAAGTGTGGGAGAATTCCAGATAATGTAAGGTTGACTCATGCATTTTATTTCCAAAGAACTGCAATTCTCTATCATATATTTTACTCTCTAATATTGTCCACTGTGAATACATCATTCTTTCTGCTAAAATTAAAATATTTCAGTGGATGGTATGTCTTTTATTTGTTGTACATTCATGCCTTAATCAATAAATTTGATTCCAATTGCTAAGCACTCTAGTGTTATGAACACAAGCTCAATATCTCTCTTTGATCATTGGAATTTTTTCCAATATTTGATACCAAAGCTAATGGTCTCTTCATAAGGAAGGCCAGATTTTAATTTTCAGGTTGGTTACCTATTTGAAAAAGAACAAGCAATACAACAAACACCCATGCAAATTAAAAGTCTCAAAGTACACCAGAACCATGGCTATAGCTAGCTTGACTTTCTTCTTTGTCTAAAACAGATCTAGTTGTAAAATTTAACAACATGGATTTCATCTGGAAGTTGCAAATGGGAATTCCATTATTGAACAAGATCATTTAGCATTCTGGAAGAAGATGAAGTCAAACATACCAGATGAACTGCTAGAATCAACAAATGGGAAACTAATAATCACAGGAGTCTTACTTGTAACATTTTGAGCATTAATGATCAAATGACTCACATCAGCAGTGCCAAAACACCAAAAAAAAAATGGGCCACACGTGTGTGAAAATAAAGCTATAACTATGAGATTTGTCTGAGGGAACTTCACCAAATAAAGAGGAGGCTCCTAATATGTAGCCAAACACAATAATCAATTGAAATTCAAGTTGTTTAACATTTATGAATATCAAGCTCTCATCCTAAGATATAGCTGAGGAAGTTTTCACAAATAAAGATGACAACATAAGATGTGGCCAAAAACATCAATCACTTCAAAAAATTGTTAGAGATGATAGCACCTGTTGAGGCACCAATTCAAAATGTACATGCAGTCATCGCCTTGCTTGCATTACTAGCCTAATCTTATAACAGTCTGGTCACTTCATTTGACATAGAGCCCAGATCTCCATAATAATGCAAGAGAAGACATGAAAGAAATATTCAAGGTTGATAACAAAAAACATAGTTTTCTTTCAGCAAGTAGGAACAAGAAGTTTGAGAAAAAAGGTTGTTGATCTAACACGAAAATGAGATTCACTTGCAATTATATTTTTTGTTGCTAAAATAGCCAGGTATAATTCATTTATTGCAGAAAGCAATGGCAGCACACCAAAGGAGAATTGGAAAATGTTTTCAGTTGAAAAGGAGGATAAAGCAAATGTGGCAACATACTTCAGGTAGTTTGAGCCTACTACTTACATCAATG
>APFE030257019.1:0-26901 GCA_000404065.3 Pinus taeda
CTCAGTCAAAGACCCATGATACTGATCGATGCTGAGCACAAGGTAACCTATCAATAATGAAAATAGGGCCAGGGTGCAGCTCTATGCCTGCCCTCAGAGAAAGATGTCGTCGTCGATAAGGACAAGACCCGCCAACAAGAAGTTAATGGGGACCTTCTCAAATCGGCACGAGTAAAGTACCAATATAACTGATGTGATGATAGACATGACACTGACAATCAGGATGGCCGACTGAAAAATGAGTTAAGAGACACCGCAGAGAGGCCGACTCAGGCTAACTTCCCTTGAACAAAAGCACGACTCAATGTGACTATGGCAGCATATGATGAATCTGTATAAGTTCGTCGTGCAGGAGGCACGAATGAACCGTCCATATGATTGGAAGAGATAACCAATCGGGGGAGAACTGACTCAATAACAAAGGTTAAGCCTTACCTAAGTCAAACTAAATCCCACCCAAGCAGAGGAGAGTTTGCTTTGAGTGCTTTGTTCAAGGGCGACACGACTGACTCTAGCTGCCAATAATACATGGAAATATTGTCCCGTTCCCGCTCTTTTTGGAATATTTAATTTTTTTGTCTTTTTCTGTTAAGCTCGAAAAAGAATAAAAGAATGCTATGGTATAGTGGAAAGAACGAGTGTCGATGAAACAGATGATCTAGTTCCTGGGAGTGGAACATTCCTATGCTCAATGCAGGGAGGCGAAAACTGGTCAGTGACACTCAAAGGTATGTTCCTTCCATGGGTCAAGGTGCGTCAAGTTGGAGAAGTCAAAGGTATGCAAGGTTGATTTTACAGATGTCATGGTCAAAAGTTGGCTTAAACACGATTCCAAGGGAAGCCGACTCTAGGCCAAAAGTTGCAAATGGTCAACATGCAATGCAGTAGTACAACTCAACACAAAGGAGCCTCTAGGGTATAAGGCCAGAACAAAGCGAAGAAGCTAAGAGAAATGAGTCTTCGACGCACAAGTCATGGAGGGACTACAGAGGACTCCCGAGCCTACTCAAATTGAAGCAGCATGGGTAAAAAATGTCAATGAGGTGCTAACTACGATGCCCATGTAAAGGATGGCTCTACCATCGTGTCATGGTTTTAAAAATCGGCGAGTGAAGATAGCTTATGAACCATAACACGATGGGATCGACCCTACGGCAGATGTATCGACAGATGGAGGCTAGTATGCACGATGCAACGGAAAAATGATGTCCCTAACCTATATGCCAGTGAAAAAATGATACCTGCCATGACGGGTCAGCAATCATGGAACCGTCTCGAAAAAGTCGAAAAATGTCCAGAATGTCGTGAAAAGCAAACCAGTCTCGACACTCCAAGCTCCCAAGTTAAAAGTCACATGAAACCAAACAAAATGAAATTTTGAAAAAAAAAATCATTTTCAAAACTTATAAAAAGGATTTTGGACTCACCATTGTTACCGTTTGAGTTGGAGAGCAAATATTTGGAGCAAAAGGAGCAAATTTCTCGTGCGTCAAATTCGACCGTTTAAATTCTTCAAAATCTTCCAGGGAACCCTTACACTTAGCTTGGAATTCATTGTGATTAGTTTTACGATTTTCCATTGATGTTTCACCGTTGAACTATTGTTCGAAATTTCGCCGCGGCGTATACGCGGGTTGATAATATGAAACTCGTGTACACGCAGGCCCTATACGTGACTGTGTATACAGTAACCCGCGTATACGCCATGAGCTAATTTTAATAAAAACTAACGGTGGAAACTTCAATTTCTTCTCAGGATGTCGATCACATGGCGTGAAAGAGAACATGCAGCGGTTGATAATGAAGTTATGAATGATCCTCAAGCCTTGGATGCTTTACGAGGATGCGGTTTTCTCAAATTCTTCAAACTGCCGAACATGAAAGCCAATGTGCGACTGCTTGAAATGCTCATTGACTATTGGAATGTCAAGGAAGAAGCCTTCATGATTGATCAGATGGCACTCAGAGTGGAAGTGGAGAATATATATTTTATCACAGGCCTTTCCTGAAGGGGAGAGGTAGTACAGTCCCGGGGCAGGACACGGAGTAGCCTCACCATAGAGGACTATGTACAAATATACTGCCCAGGACATCCCAAGAAAGTTGGGACCCAGATCTCCATTGCACACGTGGAGGGTTTATCGCTAAGGATCATCCTGTTCACCATAGCTAGAGTGAATGGATCATCCTCACTGCATCAGGCATCACGGATCAACATGAGTGTGGCAGTGGATTGTCTCACTATGGTGTTTGACTGGTGTACTCCTCTTCTGGCCAACATGAAGAGCCAACTCACTTCCATTAAGAGGGGACAGACCAAAAACTTCGGCTACGGGACTATCTTGTGCACCTTCTTCTAGGAGAGGATTCCCACACTCCGCCCCAGGGTAGCAGTTTCCGCCAGCACCCCACGCGATCCACGCATGGGCCAGTTGGTTGATTTGATGAAACGTCTGGGGGGTGGGGAGGTTCCTAGGACTGCATTCAACAATGATTTCTTCACCTGGTGGGATCAACAGATCATCGCCGTAGACAACTACCCCTATGTCGGGCTGGACTTTCGAGGAGATCCTGACCTAGCATTACCGCCAGACGCAGCGTGGGGCGAGATCGGTAAGGATTTTTTAATTTTATGATTTTTTTGGATTTTTCAAATATAATGATGCATTTTGAAAAATATTTTTTGATGAGATTCAAATGACTAATATAATGATCATGATCCAAACATTGGGCCAGTACGACCAGATGGACTCCCATGACACATACGATGCGGCCGAGGAGCCGAAGAGGCGGCTGTTGAGACGGAACGAACTCTACACAACGTCCAGCGACACTTGACGAGACTGAGCTGTCGAGTACCGATGGCTGCTATAGAGGACCTTCCGGAGGATATGCAGCGTCATGTGGTTGTCATGCCACGTGACTGGGTTCGCACTTTTTGGTGTGTAGCCAACGCGATAGTTAACTACTTGGTCGCTCATCCTGAGCCGGGGCATTAGATATGTTGGACATGATTATTGGCATTTGAGTTCCAATTTTGTATATTTTTGGACAACATATGTACACTCGAGATACTTTTATGATGATAAATATATATATATACATACAGTTTTACTTTTTGATGCTTTGATTTTATGATGAATGATTGATGTGCCAGTCTAATGCTTGATTAGCGATAGAATCAGCTAACCAATTATGAGATCTCGGAATGTGAAAATAATTAATATAAACAAATGATCTTTGCAACAACCTCACTCTTAAATACTAGCGGTATAAACATGGATCCCTTCCCTGATAAATGTTATTTAATTGAGACACTATCAATTGAGAATCGAGATACACTACCAATGAGTCGATCCCATAAGAGATTGCCTCGGATAGTAAATTAATCACGACAGTATACTCAACCATATTATTCGAAGCAAGACCAATGCATACACCTCTTGATACCATCAATTGACCAATTGGATAATAAAGTACCCAAGCTGCGGAAGCGAGATTCCGAGTGTGTTGACTAGCACCATCGGCGAACCGAAAATAGACCAAGTCATCCATCAACACCTACAACAACAGACCAAAAAGTGTTGACATCACAAAACTCTTGAGTATATATGTTCAAATATACATAATATACAAAGAAGCCATTGCCTAACTTCTACTTAGGAAAAGTACTTCTTTAGGTAGAGCCCGTTTCGGGGCTCCGCCGGCTTGTTTCCCTCAAAATCGATTAACTCATACGACCCTTTTTCTAAAACTCGTTTAATAATGAAAGGACCGTACCACATAGGCTTAAACTTGCCTGCCCCCAAGGCATATTTATCTTGGTCATAGACCAAGACAAGGTCACCTTCAGAAAAGACTCAAGGACGGACAGATTTATCATACTACGTTTTTACCCTTTTCTTATGGGCCTCATTCATCGTGGCGGCATCTCGACGCTGCTCATCAAGATGTTCCAAGTGAAGGAGGCGCTCTTCGAGACTCGAAGTCTCTGGAAGGAGCTCTACAGCTAACTTGAGACATGGAATTTCACATTCGATCGAAAAGATAGATTCCATCCCATAAACTAACTGAAAAGGCGTAAAACCAATAGCAGTCTTTACGAAGGTCCGGTATGCCCAAAGAGCCGAATACAACATGACGTGCCAATTGGACCGATTTTTGTCGATTGTTCATTGGAGTATCGTCTTAAGAGTTTTATTGACTTCCTCAACCTGTCCATTGGCCTAATAATAATAAGGAGATGAATGCTCTTGACGGAAACCTAATTTAAGAGCCAATTCAGACATGAGTTGATTCTGGAAGTGACTGCCATGATTAATGACAATCTCTCTCGGGACACCGAATCTTGAGATGACCTGATTGAAGAGAAACAAAGCTGCCATGTCAATATCATTTTTATAAGTGGGCATGGCTTCGACCCACTTCGTAAAGTAGTCTACAACCACAATAATGTACTTGTGATTCGCTGCTGAAGGCAGATTACAAGTTGTAAAATCGATAACCCACTTAGTAAAAGGACCGACCGTGACAACGGGAAAAAGAGGAGCTAGATGAATACACATATTTCAAGTAAAGATCTAACAAGGATGGCAAAATTTGACCGCTTCCACATAGTCTTTAAAAAGTGAAGGCCAAAAATAGCCAACACGTAAGATGCGCTGGGCTGTAGCAAGCCCTGATAGATGACCACCACAAGCTCCACTATGGCAATCATTAAGCACAGAATCTGCTTCCTCCAAGGTTAAACAACGCCGAAGGATTGAATCAACCCCTCAACGGTATAAGGTATCACCAATGATAACATAACTTTTAGCCAGGTGACGTAATTTACGACGTTCATCCTTGGAGAAAGTAGAGGGAAACTTCGAAGTCTGGAGATAGACAATGATATCTCCATACCAAGGGTCGAGTGAAGAGATGAGGAATAAATGTTCGTCGGGAAAACTTTCCTCATAAACAGTATCCTCTCCACAAGGCAGCTCAAAACTTAGCTCAGCGAAAACCATGGATTTCTTAAACTTGGCTGACAAGAACTTGAGATCGAATTCTTGCAAGATGACTATCCATCTATTATATTTTCCCCCAATCACTCACCTACTGAGGACAAATTGAAATGGATTGACCATTTCTAAGACAAAAGTTTTGCGTAGTGAGATGTAATGATGGAGCAGCTGGACAACATGGACCGCTTCCAAGGCTAACTTTTCAACCGGAGAATAGCAAAGTTCAGGGCCTATTAAGCCTCGGCTCAAATAATAAATCACGTGCTCGGCGAGAGCATCGTCCTCCTGAACCAGAACCATACCAATGGTTGATTCTGCTGCCGCGAGATATAAAAGGAAGTCTCTGCCATAATCCGGTGAACTCAAAACCAGGGTAGAGACTAATGCATTTTTCAAAGCATCAAACGATCGTTGCGCAAAGTCATCCCATACAAATGGAACTCCTTTCCGTAACAACCGCATGAACCATTTAGTGATCTCGCATAGTTTGCTATAAATCACCTTAAGAAATTAGTCTTCCCTTGAAGACTCTGAAGTTGACGAATTAAGGACGGGGGAGGCAACCGAACTATTGCCTCAACCTTGAAGGGATCAACCCGAATCCCTTCATTTGACACAATCAACCCTAACAACCGACCGGACGTAACCGCGAAAATGCACTTGTTGGGATTCAACCAGATTTTATAAAAACGACATCGTTCGAAAACCATTCAAAGGTGGCTAGGGTGACCAGTTCTCTTTCAAGAACGAGCAGCGAGATCATATAAGTACGCTTCGATGACATGCTTGATGTCGTGGAAAGCATATGACATGGCCCGCTGAAAGGTAGCTCCAGCATTTTTAAGACCAAAAGGAATCTTTATATATGCAAAGGTACCCCAGGGACATATAAAGGTTCTCTTATGTTGGTCTTTAGGACGGATAGAAATTTGATTATAACTAGAGAATCCATCCATGAAGGAAAAAATCACATTACCAGCACACTCGTCAATAATCTGATCAATAAATGGCGTGGGGTAATTATCTTTAGGAAAAGCCTTGTTTAGGTCCCTAAAATCGATGCATACTCGGATTGCTCCTTGCTTTTTATCTACAGGGACTAGATTAGAAACCCAATCAGTAAGAGCAACAGGGTATATAAAACCTGCCTTTAGCAGCTTCTCCACTTCCGCTTTGATAGCTACTGCTTTCCTAGGGTTGACCGGCCGAAGCCTCTGACGGACAGGTTTAGCGTTTTCATACGTCTTGATCTCATGTTGAACTATAGATGGGTCAATGCCAAGCATTTCCTCATAAGACCAAGCAAATACATCCCGAAATTCTTTGAACAAGTCGGTGTAAATTTGAATTTCTTCAGGGGAACACTCAATTCCGATGAAGAGATTCTCGATCGTGTTAGGGTCCCTAGAGATGTTTATAGGTGTTGTTTTTTAAATCACTGACATATTACCTTCGGCACGAATGTGTGCTGGAGCCAAAGGGTTTAACACCGTACAAACATCACTAGAACAGAGCTCGGAGAATCTAGATTCTACCTCCTGCAATGGAGGAAGAAAGTATGAACGATGGTGTAAATCTTCCCAAGGTCGATCTATACCCATCATTGCTTCAAGAATTGCTTCTTCCGATGGTAAAACTGAATCCAAGCAGTCCAAAGTAGAGGTAGAATCAAGACTCCAAGCGGGGTCCACATCGCCATCTAACTCCTCTTCAGAAAAAGGAGTAGAATGGTCATCTGCAGAGTTTACGATAGACTAATATCTAAGCTCAGCTGCAGATATAGGAAATTCCATTCCATTCTCTTGTCCTTCAACTAATGTGGTCGTACGTGAAGGCAAGGTCCAAGGGTCTGAAAAATAACGAGTTCGAAAGAACCCATCTCGAGACAACTCCTTAGATGACGAAATGGCATTGATTTTAGCGATAGGAGAGGGAAACTCAAAAGTACCCATCAACGAGGAATACATCCCTACTCCTAGATTCTCAGTAGGCGGACGAGGCTTATCCACTAAAGGAACAGTAGAGTCAGAAGTTGCTTGAGGATCAATTGGAGAATAATCTAATTGATCCACCTTTATGATTTTCCCCTCATGAGGAAAGCAAATGACACGAAACAGAGTCGAAACAACGGCGTCCATTTCATATACCCAGTTCCTTCCTAGGAGGAGATTATAATCTAGGTTAGCATCTATGACTTCTACTTCAATATTAACGACCTTCCCCCCAACACATATAGGCAAGGCCGGGATAATCCCATGTGGCTTATGAGAATGGCCATCGAATGCAGTCAAGACGGTAGGTGAAGGAACGGCCGAAGGTGATCCAATAGCCTTCCATAATGACATCGACATGACGCATGTGGAAGACCCTTCATCAATAATGGTTCAAAAAACGTTAATTTTCCGGTATGTAGACTTTATTTGAAAAGCCATATGATGAGGGAGTCGCTTTTTGACATTTAACATGTCGAAAATGAGCACTAAAGAATTAGTTGGATCGACTGCCCCAATCGCAGAAAGTAAAGCACTTCTCTAAGCCGGACACGACTGGAGAACCTCTAAAGCGGACATGGCGCACGGACTCTGAGCCAGATCCTCCACAATGGAGTGATTCTAGGCGGCCCTAGCATTAGGATTAATCATCGCGCGTTTAGCGGAACCTTTCGGTATCCGTGGTATAATCTCGACAGGGGGTCGCTCGATATGAATTTCAGTGCTTACGGGAATAGCATTATCCTTGGAATTTTCGGCTTCACCATAATCATGTGACCGAGTAGCCACATGGACATTAGAACCCATCATGAAAACATTCGATGATTTTTCCCCTTCCTGGTTGCCCCCTACGGAGGTTCCAGGGTTTGAACTCGCGCCAACAAGAAGTTGCTGCCCTTGGGGAAAAGGGTTGGTTAACACAGCTTGGGAGCTAGAAGTTCCTTGTTGCCCTAACAAGCACTAAGCGTCTTCAATCTTGTGGCAAATATGAGTTAAATGGTATCCACTGCATAACTTGCATGGAAACTTGACTTTCTTTTTCGACTCATTTCTACCTCCACCAGCATTATCGTCAGATTTGTTTGCATCAGGCTTCCCATCCTGGTTCTTTTTCTTACCTCGTCCTTTCTTTTTGCAATTGGAATTTTGAATTCCTTTGGGATTATCAGATTGGACGGCATTAATCGAAGAAGTTTTGTAAGCGGAAGGGTTAGAAAATATGACTTGGTTGTTAGAAGCAGTTTGTAAAGACAACTGCTGCAATTGATTCAACAAGTTCACCGTATTTGTGTCTACTCACCCAACAATACCATCCGCGTGGGGACCTGGATTCGGCTTAGCTACATCAACCTTAGACCCAGGAGCATCTGGCAAGTACTTTTGTAGGATCCCAGACTGAGAGTAGATCAATTCTAATTGTTGGGCCCTAAAAATGGCTTGCTCCTCGGAATAGACCCCAGACATGGAGACATCTTTGGAGATCTAAGGTATCAAAGATTTCAAGAACCACTCGAGACGGAATCCTGGAGGGATTTTGGCTTTAATGAGCCTCTTTCTCCGTCTCCATTCTTGAATGTGATCGGAAATGTGAGTTTCCCTATCCTGACGAAAAGTGGCCAGTAGTTCGGTTCCGTCATCATACCGGACAGGCAACTGAAAATGGTTCAAGAATATATTGGCTAAGTCGGCGAATGATGTAAAGCTTCCCCCAGGCAACTCTATATACCACTTAGCCGCGTTACCAGTCAAGGTACATTGAAATAATCTCAAACTAACCGAGTCATCGATCAGGGAGTTCGATGAGCACCATAAGTGGAACGTGGTTACATGGTCGCCCGGATCCTCACCACTCTTCCCTTCAAATTTTGGAATATCCGAAGGGAGTTTAGTTGGGACCGGATGCCAGGCCAGATTATACTTGATTGGGTCATTAGTTAATTTAGTGAGGTCTGGCAAGTTCAACGTTGCCAGAAACGGAAGTCTAGGAGGAGCTTGGGGATTCCACCTTGACTAGGCAGCACTCCCGAAGCTCTGAAAAGATTGTCTTGGATTTTGGAAGGCACCAGGCTGCCCGAAGTAACCAGTAGAACCCATTGAACCAAAAGGCAAGCCTTGTGACCCACGAAAACTCGGAGTTTGACCAACACCGGCTGTATATCCACCATACCTAGCAAAGTTTGCTCCTAAAGGATTGTAAGGAGTTGACAACCCCTGATATGGATTCCAAGCCGAAGCTAGGGGAGGAATACTTTGGAATGAACTAACCGTGGTATATGGCCTATTCCCATATTGGCCGAAGAATGGATTCCCAGTTCTGGCACTACTAAGCCCAGGGTTATTCCAACCTTGGAAAGGATTGTTGCTTTATCCTACTGAAGAAAAAGGCATGGATCCTATCGTAGGGTTGGAATGTGGTATATGACCACTTCCGAATGAAAAACCTTGGAACGAAGCCGACCCACTCATCATAGACGTGGCGGCCCCGAACGGAGCTGAAGGAATGCCCTGTGAATGGGCGCCAAATGGGAAGTACCTAAAACCGAAAGCATTTGTTTGGGAATTTCCACTCGTGGATGGAATGGAGGTAGACCCAATAAAAGACGTGCTAGCAAAACATCTGAATAAAGAAACAGAGGGGATGGAAATAGTTCCACCCCCTTGTACAGATATAGGAGTCTGTACAATCGTAGCACTAGTAGAAGCCATGCTTCCAGTAGTGGTCATCGAAGGTAAGTGCATAGCGTAACCTGGACTTGAAGGCCTATGCGTCGGAGTCCCAATGTATTGCAATACGTTTGGATGACTGGATGGTAGGGGAGAATTTGGAGCCACTAACGACTCTGAAAGTTCTTCTACCTCAATATTATCCTCCATTTGTAAGTGAACTTGAGAAAGAACTGGAGTGTTCCTTTCTTGTTCTATGGAAGTACCAGGCCTTGCTTCAATACTAATGCCCCCGAGGGGAGGATCAATCCCCGATGCGTCAATTACAATGGGATGAAACCCACCGGTATTATTACCTCTGCGCCTTCTCTGAGAAGGCTCTAAACTTGGTGGTGAGAGACCACGAAGTCTTCGAGACCGTCTAGGAGATCGGTCAGCCACTTTGAATTCTTTGTTTAAAATCTAGCTAAAGACTCAAAAAAAAAAAAAAAATTAAAGCTAGGCCAACTAAGAGCACAAAGCACCCACTATAAAGTCCCTAAAGATATAGCCAGTCAAAAAAATTCCAAGTATTTCCGCTCCGGGTGATTAGGACCGGACACCAAAATACGAGAAAGTGGAAAATAAAGGGCCTTCCAAAGATAGTCTGGGATTATGAGGGCCCAGGCCTATCAACGAAGGTATCAGAGGAAGTTACGCTGACCTCCTAACAACAGTCTGCAAGGGTGCAAGCCCCCAAGCTTCGCAAGGGTGCCCTCCAGTAGTGTTGTTGAGAGTGATACAACGTCGACCTCAGGTGCCACGGGATTCCCCTCCGTAGCCACCTCTGTAGTTCCCTAGGAGTGGCAACTAAGGATACCAACTCGTCACAGAAGCCAGGCGAAACAGTCGTGAAGTAAGTTCGGACAAGTAGGAGAGGGGGTATCTCTCTTCCCTGTCTTCACAGACCCTCGTGCTTAACTCCCAGATCCAGAGCTTTCCTGGTCTTCCTAACGCTATTGGATTTTCTCTCGTTAATCAGACTCCTATGTTTTGACGTTTAATATGGCCTTGGAGAGTTAACTCTCCACTCGCCTAATCCAAGGCCCTAAAATCCTAAAACTTGTTTGTGTATTTAACTTAAAAGAAAAAGTTCTAGTTGATTTTAATTAGCGCTTGATTTTAAGGGCTGTTCTTTAAGTCAAAGGATGATGGAAGTGAAACTAGTGGTGTTTTTTTCGACGCAAAAGAAATTAATAAAACCTAACTATATGCATGTGCACTTTGTCATTGTTTTTCGATGAAGATTAATTTCTACAGGGTTCGAAAGGAAACTTCTAATGAAACAAACTTTTCTTTTCTTTTCTTTTCATTCACACTTCACACTCAAAAGTTAACAAGACTATTTATGCCTAATGAGATGCAAATATATCTTAATGCAACAACTAAATGCTTGATGCAAGATTGAAAACTACTCTAAAACAAGAAATGAAATTTTATTTGGTTATCAAATTTCCTTTTGCCACTTACAATATCTAGATTGAATATGAGATGCTACCATTCATTTCGTCTAAATACTAAAAACAAAACTCAAGATAACATAAAGCACTTTCACTCACCAAAATGAAACCAGATGAAAAGTAAGTTCAAGAAAGCAAAACAAAAACTTTTCAAAAAGTTCTCTTCCAAGTAGCAACAAGAAAGTCTTTTCGAAAATGCTCTCAACAAAAACTGAAACTTTGCGATTGAAACAATAAGCAAGAAACACTTTGCAAGTTGACACCCTACAAAGACTGAAAACTCAACAAAAATAAATGTGTTTAAAGAGGCTTTTTAACAACCGAAAGCAGCAATGAAATCTTTGGTAACAAAAACCAAAAAAGATCAAAAAGACAATTTCAAGAAAGCATCAATTGACAACTTTGATGAAACAAAGAAGTAGATGGTCATAAAAAGCAATTTCGTTAAGCAAACAAAAAGTCACTAAAAAGAAAATATCAACACAAAGATTAATAACAATCTTTATGCTCTGATAACTCAGAGCAGCCAAGATTCCAATCAAGAAATATTGCGTGCTTTTAGCAAAAAGATGATGACGCTTGCAAACACAAAACAAGACCAATACTCCTTATAATCAGAGAGAAATCAGAGTAAGGTGCTTACTGTAACACAGACGACTGATACTGGAAAAAATGACTGTTTCAAACTAACTCAAAACACCAGACAAACTTCAGAGAGACAAAAATTTATAAATCTTGAAAGTTGCAAGATATACACGACTGTACTTAGTGCAGATTACGTGTATACGCGACTGTACCTGAGAAAACCTGCGTATACGCGGGTTTACTTCAGGAAACAAGTGTTTGTATGCTTCTGTAACTAAGGAAAATAGCGTATATATAACATTTCAAGAAAAATAAAAAAACAAACTAAAGAAAATTGGCAAAACTCAGAAGTCAAGAACAGACCAGACAGTAACAGTAAACCAACAAGCAACTGAGCCCTGATAGGCTTGACAAACACCCAAACTAGGAACAACAAGAGTGTTGTCCCCAGTGGAGTCGCCAATTCTGTTGAGGGATTTGATCCCCTAGGACTTTTGGGTGGAAACCCTAGCAAACTGAAAGTTTTCTAAACAGAGAAACATGCACTCACACAGCCATTATGCTATCAAAAGCAAATTCTAAAGTAAGAAGGACGTACCTCAGGTCCTACGTTCGAGTAGTTCCTCAAGGGTCCAAACCCTTCTTCAAGTCCCTTTCGCTCCCTTGTCCTGCAAAACAACCAATTCCAAAGAATGCAGCAGTATATGGACAAAGACTTATACAAAAATCATCTTTATGTTATAAAATAAGGAAGTTAGTTATGAACTTTAAACAACCATTCATACATGAAATTCAATCATGAACATCATAAACATAAAGAAGAAGCATATCGGGAAACAAGACGTGTTTCTTTATTATAGACAAATAGAATGTACAAAAGGAGTAATATCACCTGAGCAACCTTTTGCAGGCTCCAAGCACAGCTTCCTTCTGGATCTGTCCCGCCTCAAGCCTCTAGCATATCTCCTTCCAAGACTCACTCCATGATGCCATATCTAGTGAATGAACATCAAATCACAAGGAAACAAGGGGTTCTTGTACAAATGGGGGAAGTGCAGAAGGCACAAGGGTCCTCAGACCTGGTCAGGGGGAAAATCTCACTATAATAACCTTTCTCTCTCTTCTCTCCTCCCTTAGGCCTTCCCTTTGATGTATTTTTATACCAATTCCAAAGTAGTTTTTAAGTTAGGAATTGGTTGGGAACAGTTGGGGCCACGGGCACGAATAGGTGATTAGCAGGTAAAACCTGCGATCTCCACCCAAAAATAAGGAGTTTTTATATTTTTTTAAGTGTTTTAATACATATACGCGGGTTGGGTATATATGGACCCATGTATACACGCATTTAACTCAGGGCAATGTCGCGTACAGGGAATAAAACATTGTTTTTTAAATTTGGGACCAGGTTTGGAAGGAGGGATTGCCCTAGGCCATGAGTGCAGCATCACAAACCATAATAGTGAGATTTGGAGCTATAAAAATTATGATCCAAAAAAGGAATGTCATCATTGTAAGAGTCATAAATTGACACAGATTCGTAATTGTTGAAATTATCATAATGATTTAACAATTGAGAATTTAATAAAACATTTAAATTAGCATTCTTTTCATCTTCCAAAACAGATTTACTTAAAGAATTAATTTTTAAAGAAGAAGAATAACAAGGTTTAATTTTTTCGTCATTATGAACAAATTCATTAATATCTTTTTTTCCTAAATAAAAAAGAGACAGAGAATTTGCAGAATTGTAAGTGACTAAACTTTCTTTATCCCTGTCATAACTCACTGATATTTCGTAAATGGTAAATCCTTTGTCTTTAGCACTGTTATCAATATCGAAAGGAGTAGTTGCATTATTATTTAATGAATCATCAAATAAATCGGGATACAAAGAAAAGTAAGAATTCGAATTTACTATCTTGTAAATTTTTCTATTAGAAAAATGTTGCTCATTTCCAAAACTATGTGTTTCAAAATCTTCTTTATTTGCATGATTGTAAACTTTGGGATAAATATATATGTCCTCATTGCTTGGAGAATCAGATTTGTCATTGCTTAAAATAATATCAAGAGTAAAATAGTGATTGTTGTTCATTTCTGGTTGTAATTGTTCATTCAAAACAACATTATTTATTTGGGCAGAATCCTTTTTCTTCTGAAATTGTTCATTAGTAATTCTAGTTTCTAGAAGAGGATCATTGTTGATAGTTTGATTAGTTGATTTTTCAATAGAAATAAATGAATTTTCTAATTCTTGATAAGGAATACAAGGGAGAGATATCAAATGTTTAAACCAATTAATTAATTGAAATTGAGGAGGTAAATCTTTGGACTGAAATTGCATTAAAATTAGCTTGAATCTAGTTAGGAAATTGTCCAAGGTCTCACCTTCCATCCTACGCAATTCGGCTAATTAATTACATGCCTTTTCACAATCATATCACTGAAAAGCATGAATGAAAATCTATGAAAAAACATCCCAACTATGTACAGAGGCAACTAGAAGTGATCGACACCAGTTATTAGCTTTTTTTGTCCAAGTAAGAGTAAAAATCTTGCAAATATTATCTTCATCAATATTAAAATTATTATAACTTAAAATAAATTGAAGGAGATGATTAAAAGCAGAAGTCTTACCGTTATGTTTTACCTTAGATAGGATCTTGACTGCATTTATCAGAGTAGTCATTGGATTAGGTCTACTAAAGCAACTCCAAGGAAGTATTTTAAGTGGGGCCATAGTAATAAGATAAAATATTAAAGCATAAAATCTTCAAAGAAAATATTTTACTATGGCCCTCCTTCTAGTGCCAAAAAAGTTGATTGGAAAAAATGTCTATCATCAACATTAAGGGAGACCACTTAGTCGGGAACTTAAAGCAATTAATTTTCCGTTGAAATGGTGGTTCCCACTGGTTAGACTAGTTCTAGTTACCTTTTCTATTTATCTATTGGCTTAATGCATGTCTTTTAAGAGACATCATATTGATTCTCCTTGTTGATCAGGCAAGAGAATGATCCTTAAGCTAGCTTTGTGGCTCAGCCAAACCACTCTAAATTTTTCCTTTTGGGGAAGAGGACTTCTAAGATGCAGAAACAAGAATTAAAATGCAAAACTTAACATATGATGCACTTATCCTAGAACTATTTCAATTGAAGAAAAGAATAGTCTTTCTCTCAATCAAGAGAAAGCTAAAAGGATGGGAAAAGAAGCATGTAGGAATTGTAATTGGAATGAAGTAAATAGACCAAGGAAATAGTTCACTAGATCTAATCCTTGTTCAAACGAATATAAACAGTTAAATGCCTAATAAATAGTTATTAGACACTTAACTATAAATAACTCCAACTCCTAGTAAAAATATGTATAAGAAACATAAGTTCATGTCATAATATTGAAGTAGTCCAAATAAAATTCCATGTAGAAAAGCAAAACATCTATAACTCTAAACTATTAGATAGTTAACCACCCTAAAGAAATAAATGTTTGTTCTTATACAATTTCTAGTTTTCAAGATGCATTTCTAATTAATTCTGCAAGGTAGATTGATCCAAATTTTCAATGGGCTAACAATTAACATTTAACAATAGTGCTAAAGAAAATAAATAACTCATACAACAGAAATATAGTTGTGCCATACAAACGACTCCGGAAGTTTAGGACCCGAAAAATTGTTAAAAATAGTAAATTATGCTACAACTAAGGAAACTGAAAAACTGAAAGAAACAATGGTGAGGGTCCAAGTGGAATAGGTAGGTGGCCACCAATATCCACCTAGATCAGCCCTCCCCCCTTAGGATGCAATGGTCCCCATTGTGTTGAGTTCCTCCATGAGATGAGGAAACTTCTACTGAACTTGGTCCCTGGTGAGGCATTTGCCTTGGTGAAGGAGTTGGTCTGCTTTGACAAATTGATATAGTTGTATCCTATGTTTCCATGTGTTCTTGATCTGTATGTCCATGATCTAATCAATTGTGTCTTTTTCAATGCAGTCCAGGATGAGCTCTGTTAGTGTGAGTTGTTCTACAATGTCAGATGCGTCCAACAATGGTGGAAAGTATGGCCAAAGGCGATCTACATTGAACACTAGGTGAAGACCAAGGAATGGTGGGATGTTGAGCTCGAAGGAATTGTCCTCGACAACATTGATGATGGTGTATGGCCCATATCAAAGTGGGAGAAGCTTACGATGGGGTCCAGTCAGGTGCTCCTTCTGTAAATGTAGCCAAACTTTTTCACCCAGCTAGAATTTTTGCAGCACTCGATGTTGATCATGGTGCTGCTTGTACTTAGCATTGGATCTATCCAATATATCATGGACCTATTTGGGAATGTGTTGAATGTGCTCAATGAAGTTTTTATCCCTTTCAACTTCGGACTGCACGTGAGCTGAATCTACTTAAGTGGTTGCAAATGGTATGGCCACGTCAATGGGGCATAATGGATGAAATCCCAGCGCGACCAAAAAGGGGCTATGGCCTGTTGAGTTGTGGAGAGCTTTTTTGTAGCTGTGTTGGACATAGGGGAGATTTTCATTCCATGTGCATGGTGTTTCTAGGAAAACTAGTGCCTTGTCAAACGACTAGCCCTTTAGGTTTGGCAGTGACCCTAGAAACAACAGTTTAAAGAAATTCAATGATTTCTTTTATGTGTAATAGATAAGAGAAAGATAATGGAACCAACCTGGAACTTTGACTTAATCCCTTGCTTGATCTCTCTCTCCTTTGACAAAGCTTACAACTCCTCCCCATACTTAATATGCTTGGAGAGTACCTGCACAAATACATCAATGAATAACCGTCAAAGCATCGTGATCTATTATGACATAAACATTATAGAATCAGATACATAATGAACAAATGATAGCATTCACAAATGATAATATTCACAATTGCACAATCATATGGAAGAAAACTTGAAGAACTTTATTAATAGAATGGAGAATTACAACCCAGTTTTCTGATCCAACATCATCCTCCCAGCTTCAATCCCTCTTCACCTCATGAAATAGCAAGATCACACCAACAATACAATGCTCTTTCCTCAATTACAAACTATCAACACGTCCTTACAATTCACAATATTCCAACCTCTAGATCTCTTGAATTGGAGATCCATTTATAGATGTGTGCAAGGGTGTGATTCTTCCACGGGGTTTGATTAGTGTCATTCCACTTGTTAAAATTGGTTCCACTTGGAGATTTATTAGATCCCTTATTCATCCTTGGGTGAATTCAGAGAGGCAAGTGGCATAGGAGAAGTTTCTAGAAGATTCCATGAGAAAACACCTAGCAAATTGTCTCGGAGATTTTTCCATCCTCGCCTTTCACACCCTAAAGAAGGCCTAATCAGTATGCATCACACCCTGGCAGTGTACCACTCAGTATGCATCGCACTTTTCTAGTGGAGTAGTCAGTATGGTTTATTTTAGGCCATTTCTAGATGGTTTCTCAGGTGGGACTTTTGGGGAATGATGTAATCATATGACTATGTTATTTTAGGGTATGAAACAACTCTTTCAGGGGTTGATGAGCCCTAGTTTATCGACATATAAGTTTGGGGTTTATGTGCCCAAATATGTCTATAACAGTTTCCCCCTAAAGCCTGAAGTCGTAAATATTGATGTCGGGTGAAATGCTTTATCATGAGGATTCGAGGTTTCGAACTGGAAGGTGACCTGCATAAGTTACAATACAATACATCATCATAATATAATTTTCATTATCTAGCTGAGGGAGGCATTCCCATGCTCAACTTTATAAATTCATTTCGTGTACATAGATCAGATAGTCATTTGTAGATACATACTGGTGAATCTTTAGATATAGAGTCATCATCCATGATTAGGATGACCATCCGTGTAGAGCCTTTGTACATTTGATGTTTTAATATCCCTGAATATATCACATCCCAGATGGATAAAACTAGATCCAGGGTCTTCAAACTCGTTCAATCTTCGCCTGATGTACAAGTCAATCCATGTGAAGAGATGTTCTGAAGTCGAACATGGAAAGACATCGCCTGATTACCAGCCAATGATGTAAGCTATTAATAGACGCGAGAGGAATCACCGATAATGATAATGACCCTCAAGTTACTACAGTATAATTGATGTCAACCTGTCACTGGAAGTGAGAAACTTGCCATTGATGCATGCAAGCTTAAAAGCACTGAAAGGGTTGTTTCTAAGTCAACTTCTTGGATAATGAGCTGATGTTGACAAGAAGCGACTCTTCGTAGGAGGGATTTGATGTATCCCACATCTATGACACAAAACGAAGCAAATGATTTTTGGAGGTGAAAATGAACTGATGACACAAGGTTCAGGAGTGGCGGTCATGGAAAAATGAAGGTTGGAGGTATTGCAGTGGATGAGACATTAACTAGATGGTGGTTTCTCAAATGAATGACTTCTCTTGAACATGTTAGTGACACTGAGATGAATTGGTAACGCTAACGCCAAAAGATGGATGGTATGAAAGACCAATGGTGAGATGATCGGTGAATGGAATAACCCAACCCAAATCAATAATGGTGATGAAGTGAAAGTGTCATGTTCAAGAGTGACATGCTACCATAAATTCTTAAAGTTTTTTCCCATTTTCCCTAGTCATTGCTGACTAATACCTCTTTATTTTTTTCAAGCTTGACGAGGATAACATATGTTTGTTCTATAATTTTCCCTTCGGGCAAACCTGTCGCTATGTTTTAACGAGTCTAGCAATAGTGAAACTCAGTCTCATCTAGAATGGATAAGTTTGTCGCTATTGTTTTAATGAGTTTAATGACAAGGATAACTTGGTCCTTTTCATGTTTAGAGAGTTTGAAAAGGGACAAAAGAAAACTCCATAAGTTCTTTATCGTAAAATAATCCCTTAGTTCCGAAAAAGGATAAAATAACACAAAAGGGATGACTTTTCCAATCACTTTAACGAGCTGAAAAGGACAAGTGCTCGACAATCTTTTCATATTTAACTAGTTTGAAAAGGGTTTAAAGAGGACTCTATTTTGAGGAATGAGTGGTGTCTAGGGTAGCAACTGGTTTTGGTGATTTTGGAACTTCTCAAAACATGTTGATTTCTGTGAAGAGGTTGGCAAACAAGACCACTCATCCCAACTGTTCCTCAAAAAGGGTAAAACAACCAAGTGAAAGCGTATGGTCAGCCGAAGAGGCGGTGGTGATGAGATGAAAACAACCAAGGCTTAAAAGGATGACAGAATGGCAATCACAAGGGTTTATTACTTGTAAATGGGTTTATTTTTTGACAAGCTTGAACCATGGGGAACTAGGCTCGTATTCAGTTTCATTTTTACACAAGATTGAAACGAAAAACTATGCTTGAATTCAATTTCATTTTTACACAAGATCGAAATGAAGAACTATGCTTGAATTCAGTTTTATTTTTACACAAGCTCGAAACAAAAAAATTGTGCTTGAAAAAAGGGGTTGCATGCCCCCAACATGATGAAAAGTAGAGTTTCTCGTAACCAGATGGAAATCACTGCGATGAAGCAGGACGGTTGGCTTCGTCCAGAATAGACAAAGATGAATGGTGTGCTAGACCAATCATATAACCTACAAGGAAAAACTTATCTTTACTACTAGGTGCATGCCCCCCAAGCTTCATTACATTCACCAGACTACTCATGCCTATTAGGTGGATGGAATGAAGGTTCAATTGATACAGTTGATGTAAATGAACCATTTACGGATGATGATTGACCAGGAAATGAAAGTTGGTCAATGGTGACAATTTTGCCTTCATGCGGGAAACACATCACTTGGAAGAGTGTTAAAACAATAAGTTTCATGTTATAAACATAGTCGCGTCCAAGGATTAAATTGTAATCTAATGGTCCTGGGACTATCATCACATTCAGATGAATAGTTTTCTACTCCCAAAGTGATAGGTAGCTTAGGAAGGATCCCTAACAGTCGACTGGTTCCTTTGTTAAAGCCTAACAAGTTCTATGTAACAGGCATAAGCGGTGGCGAACCAAGTGCTTTCCAAGCAGTTGAGGAAAGGATACTCACTGATGCACCTTCATCTATAATAGTGCTAGACATGGTCATGTTACAAACTTGTACTATGATTCAGAAAGGTACATAAGAAGGAAGGTAAGATCTTGCTAGTCGATTCCAATCAAAGGAAGTAACTAGACTACTTGGAGGGGGTACCGAATAAACAGGAGAATTAACCCCTTGAGTTATGAGAACTGGAGGGTTTTCCTCTTGTCTAGATGGAACAAGCGAATTACCCTTAAGTTTGTTCGAATCTAAAGTAACAAAAATAACTTGAACGATATCATTTTCACTCTCTTTGGGACAGGCATGATTGGCTGAAGGTGAAATTGGGTCAGCCGTTACCTCAACCTGTTGACTTTGGTCGGGTATAGACTCATAAGATTCACTTTCAGAGAGAGTGGTTTTGACCGACGGTTGATTTAAGTCAGTCAGTTTTTCAACTAGTGAAGGACTTAGGGAGAGCTTCCTATAGCCACATGGAAGTTGTTGCGGTAAATCAGGATGGTTATCCAACACTCTTTTGGCTTCATCCAAAAAGGGAAAGAGGTGAAGGGAATGGTTTCCTTCACATAACTTACATGGAATCTTGACCTTTCCCTTCTGTCCATGAACTTTACTATCACTAGTTGATGGTGTGCTATCAACATGATCTTCAGAGGTTGATGACACCGGATGGTGCGAATGGGAAGACCATTCTTTCAAGATCTAAGGAAAACAAGGACAATCTCGATGGAAATGGTCTCCCGCACAAATTGTGAATGGAAATTTGGGTTTAAGAAGTTTAATGGGTGGATTTCCATCAGATGATGCATTCAAAGCAATGGTTGTGTTGTTTCCCCCCTGCTGAATTGGCTTCTTCTTCTTCTCCTTCCCTTTCTTCTTCTTCTCAACCACCTGGTTACTAGTATTACTACTTTCACCAAGCGAAGAGGAAGAAGGGGAGGGAGAAACAAACGAGGAAGAAGGCGAAGTGTCAACTTCAAGATCAACTGGAGGTTGATTTGATTGCGGAGAAATTACGAAATTTTGAACCACAGAGGTTGAAAATAGTCATACCATCAGTCCAATGGTAATTCCTAGGAGGGACAATGTAGCCATATAAGGAGCACCAATATTTCGCCAAGAAGGAAAAGGAATAGGATTCTCCTCAAAATGGATTCCTTGATTGGTGGACTCTGGATTTGTCTCCATATATCTCTACCTAAGATCAACTAAGGAACAAGGATGTTTTTCCGAATTCAATTAATTTTAATGATGATGGGACACAACTTTTCTTTTTCAATTTTTAAGAGTGGAGAAAAAGATAAATATGACTCTAGTCTCCTTCGATTTTTAATGAGCCTAAAGTGACAAGTGTTCAAATGGACTTTTTCTTTTAAAGAGTCAAAAAGGAACGAAAGTGAATACTCTAGAAAATCTAGACAGAGGGATTTCCAAACCAATCGCAAAACTACAATATACACCTTGGTGATAAATTAAAATAAATTACCAAGGACTTATGTACGACAGTCAATCTTCCCGAATGTTGTGTTCAGTGCATTGCGATCAATAAGGCGGCAAACTCGACTTCCTATGGATAAAGGATTTAAGCCTATTGTGGTCTCCCAATATATACGTGACGGTACAAGGAGCACAAGTCCATTCTAGCACTTATCGTATCAAGGAGGACGAATCACCCAACCTTCGATGAAAACGATAGCCACTAGTTTGACGCTAGAACATGTCTCTAGCCTAGACCTCTAGATATGTTGTGTTAAGTTCCAAGGCGTTGTTAGGTTCATTGAAATTTATTTTAAAGTTGATCTTGTTTAGAGTTTGCCTTTCAATGGTTCATTGCGTAATGATGATTTTAAATTCCTAATATGCAATTTACAATGATAAACAATCTTTGTTTATTTTGAGCAATGAAAATACTAGCTACTAGGGAAAGAAGATTACAATTCTTTCAAACAAAGAGCAAAGAGCACACACTAGTGCATTTTCCTAAGTCATTTTTTCACACACAAATTAAAAAATTATAAAT
Organism: Pinus taeda; assembly: GCA_000404065.3. Lineage (NCBI taxonomy): Eukaryota > Viridiplantae > Streptophyta > Pinopsida > Pinales > Pinaceae > Pinus > Pinus taeda. The sequence continues at coordinate 21,796 of APFE030257019.1, forward strand.
GCAAATACATGTATTTTTTTACGTTCTCCTTAATGTGAAAAATTCCAAAAGGAAAACTAAATGTAGCAAAGATCTGAAATATTTTACTCAAAATGACATTTTCGACAATTTTTTCTTCAAAAGAGAAAGGAAGACTCCACGACACTTTTCAATTTTGAATAAAATTGCTTTCAACACTTTGAATATAAAAAAATCAAACCAAATACATGAAGAAAGTTTCAATCGATTATCAAGGGAAGGAAGAATCCATGACACTTCTCTTTTTGACAGAGAACAACAATTACGACACTTTTTGTACGAAAGCGACAAATCGATTTAAACAACTTTTCAACAAGGGATTGTAAATGATGAACAAATATACAAAAACATTCACTAATCCTAATCTAATGGAGGCTGATCTATGTGATGCAAGAAGACTTCAGTAAGGAGACACTGTTCATATGCAGCAAAACAACTAAACAAAACTGAAAATAAGGTCAAAAACCCCCAATTTCTAGAATGGAAAAACAATTCAGTCAGTCATCACACCTGGGCTTCATAAAAACATGGATGCATCACACTTACTACACTCGGGAGGTGTGATGCATACTGGGTTACAGTGGAAGATAGTGCGATGGTCCAGGGAGCGCAACTAAAATGGGTTTTGGCTCAGATGTGCAGCTATTTTCAATTAGTTAAGCTGAGCTTTGATGGACAGTAAAGAGAAAAGTATAGAGGAATGTCTTGAGAGGTTACTGAGCTACCAAAAAGGAATCTAGATGTGCTTGTAAGTCAAATGCTTAATTCATAAACTAAACCAGATATTGACTGAAGCAACATTCACTATTATGCAATTGCAGAGCAAAAGTAGTTTGAAGGCTACCTGGATGACTTCAGGTTTTGTCTATAGTTTATAAAACAAACAATAACAGCAAACAAGCAACTATTCTCTCCCCAGCGGAGTCGCCAATTTGTTTCTGGGAAAAATAGTTTCTTGTTGAACGAATATCCTTTTAGGTTTGGCAGCTACCCTAGAAACAATAGTTTAAAGCAATTCAATGATTTCTTCTATGTGTAACAGATAAGAGAAAGATAATGGAACAAACCTAGAACTTCCGCTTAATCCCTTGCTTGATATCTCTCCCCTTTGATAGAGCTTGCAACTCCTCCCCATACTTAACACGCTTGGAGAGTACCTGCACAAATACAACAACAAAGAACCATCAAAGCATCATGATCTATTACGACATAAACATTACAGAATCAGATACATAATGAACAAATGATAGCAGTCACAAATGATAACATTCACAATTTCACAATCATATGGAAGAAACTTGAAGAAATTTATTAATAGAAGTGAGAATTACAACCCAGTTGTCTGATCCAGCGTCATCCTCCCAGCTTCAATCCCTCTTCACCTCATGAAATAGCAAGATCACACCAACAATACATTGCTCTTTCCTCAATTACAAACTATCAACACTTTCTTGCAATTCACAATATTCCAACCTCTAGTTCTCTTGAATTGGAGATCCATTTATAGATGTGTGCAAGGGTGTGAGTCATCCATGGGGTTTGATTAGTGTCATTCCACTTGTTATAATTGGTTCCACTTGGATATTTCTTAGATCCCTTATTCATCCTTGGGTGAATTTAGAGAGGCAAGTGGCGTAGGAGAAGTTTCCAGAAGATTCCATGAGCAACCACCTAGCAAATTGTCTCGAACATTTTTCCATCCTTGCCCATCGCACCCTAAAGAAGGCCTAATTAGTATGCATCACACCTTGGTAGTGTACCACGCAGTATGCATCACATGTTTCCAGTGGAGCAGTCAGTGTGGTTCATTTTAGGCCATTTCTGGATGGTTTCTTAGGTGGGACTTTTGGGGAATGATGTAATCATATTACTATGTTCTTTTAGGGTATGAAACAACTCTTTTAGGGGTTGATGAGCCCTATTTTATTGACATATAAGTTTGGGGTTGATGTGCCCAAATATGTCTATAACACGTGGATGCTTCGAGTTGTACATGCATGAAATGTGTATAATCATCCTGTTGACAACCTTGGTTTGGCCATCAGTTTGGGGATGGAAATTTGTGAACTTAGTGAGTTTTGTATCTAGCATCGACCAAATATTTGACCAAAATGTGCTTAGGAATCTGCTATTTCAGTTCGAGATAATGGACTATGGGATACCAAAGTGTACCCACACTCGCTCAAAGAAGAGCTTAGTAGTGGCCTCTATTGTGATACTCTTCTTACAGGGCGCCATGGTGGCCATCTTAGAGAATTTGTCGACGACCATGAAAATGCAATTGTTGTCATGTTTAATAGAAGTAAGTCCCAACATATAATCCATGGAGACAGATTCCCAAGGCCAACTAGGAGTAGGAAGAGGAGTATACAGGCCTTGCTTCTTAATGGTTGGTTTGGCAATGGCACAGGTAGTGCAGGATCTAGTATACTTCCCAACATCTTGACGAAGTTTCGGCCAGTAAAAATGCTTCTGCTATACTGCCACAATTTTCTCTGCTCTACAATGTCCAACGACCCAACTGTAGTGTGCCTCCTAAATCATCTTGGCACGCTCACTTGAAGGAACACATATGTGTCCAAAGTGGCATAAAAGTGCATCTTGAAGGTGAAAATTTGGATCTTTCTTCCCTTGCAGGAGTGTCTAGTATATGCTGCTGAATTTTGGATCACTCTTGTAAATATGCGGCCACCCTAATGTCTCATGCCCACAAGAGTCGAGAACAGTGATTAGTGCCATAACTAGTGGTCGACTAAGGCAATCAGTGACATTATTGGTGTTTGTCTTCTTATACTTAATGTTCAGATGGAATTGTTGTAGATAGGTGGACCATTTCTGATGATGATCATTCTACAACTTCCCTTGTGTCTGTATGAACTATAGAGGTTGGTGGTCTATTTGGATGACCATTTCCTTCTCTAGAATGTAATGCTTCCATTGATGGCAGGCCTGCACAATGGAATACATTTATTTGTCTTAATTGGGGTACTTTCATACTATGTCTGAAAGTGTCTCACTGTGATAAGCCACTGGATGCCCATGTTGAGTAAGAACTGCACTAATAGCATAGTTAAAGGCATCTGTCTCAATCCCAAATGGTTGTTGCAAGTATGGTAATGTGAGCACTAGTGAAAAATAGAGGCGATTTTTCAACTTAGAGAATGCCCGTTGTTGGGTTTCCGAACAAAAGAACTTGGCTTTTGTTCCGCCCTTGGTGACTTGACTTAAAGGCCAAGCAATATGAGAGAACCCCAACATGAACCATGGTATAAATTGGCAAGACCCAAAAAGCTACAAAGCTCTGTTAGAGTGGTTGGGCCTGGCGAATCTCGAATGAATTGTATCTTGGATGGGTCCACATGTACACCCTGATCATCAACGATTTACCCCATATATTTAACTTGGATCAGGCCAAAGGTACATTTCTCCAAGTTAGCACACAACTTGTGTTGTCAAAGGGTTTGAAGGACCTGTCGAATATGGTGGAGGTGCTTTTCTTAATTCTGGCTGAAGATCAATATGTAATCTAAATACACACCACAAATGCATTGGTTAAGGGCCGCAAGATGTCGTCCATCAATCTCATGAAGGTTGCAGGGGCATTCATCAATTCGAACGACATGACCAACCATTCAAAAGGGCCCTCGTTGGATTTGAAGGTAGTCTTCCACACATCGGAGGGTTTGATATACACCTGGTGATAACCTAATTTCAAGTCAATCTTGCTAAAATATTTGGCCCCCTTACACTGGTCCACAAGGTCATCAATCTGCGAGATTGGGTACCTATTCTGGACAGTAATCTTGTTCAGCATCTGATAGTCAATACAGAGCCTCCAGGTCCCATCCTTTTTATGTACCAATACAATCGAGCTCCCACAAGGTGATGAGCTTGGCCTGATGTGCTCTTTCTATAGTAGTTCCTGAATCTACCTCTTGATCTCATATTTCTCTAGAACAGAGTGTCGATAGATCAATTTATTAGGCAGCAGGCGGGTGGGGTCAAATCGATGGAGTGCTTGACTTGACAGTGCAGAGGTACCCTTGTGGGTGAGGCAAAAATGTACCTGTACTCCTCCATGACCTTGTCCATCTATTGTTGTTGTGAAGAGGAGCCCTGCTTGGAAGCCGTGTGTTACTGGGAATAGTGTCCACTCGGAGCTGCTATTCCCACTAAGACTGGTAGCTATCTTAGAAACAAACAAGTAAAGTCTACTTTCGCTTTCCTTTATGAAAATAGATAAGAGTGGAACAAAGGAGACCAACCTTAGTCTTGCGCTTGGTTTCCTTGCTTGATTCCTCTCCTTCCTGATAGATCTTTGCCGCTTCTTCTTCGTCTGCCCAGCTTCAAATAGCACCTATGGAATCAAAGCAGCATATTACTATTGAAGAACAGAGATCTATATTCATAAATAACATAGGACTAGATATGTGTTAACCATACAAATGCATATATAAACAAAAATACAAGAATATGGAGGAAAACTTGAATAGCTTTATTAAGATCAAGAATAGAAAAAGGATTACAACCATATGTTCTGACCCAGCATCATCCTCCAGCAAGAAAGCCCTTCTTCACCTGAAGTAAAGCTTAGATCACCCAACACTATGAACTTACACTAGAAAACCAACAACACTTCTCTACAAGATACAAGATTCCAGCCTCCTGGATCTCTGTGATGAGGGATCCATATATAGATGATTGTAGGGGGGTGAGTCATCTTCTGGGGTCTTGATTAGTGTCCTCTCTGATAGTTCTTGATTCCACTTGGATACTGATGATCTCTTACTCATCCCTGGTCGAAAACAGAGAGGCAAGTGTCAAAGGGGAAGCTTCTGGAAGATTCCATGATCTTCCACCTCGCAAATTGTTCCTTCCATTTGTCCATTCCTGACCATCGCACCCTACAGAGGGGCCATTTAGTATGCATCGCACCCTTTACACTGGGAAGGTGATATGCATCATACCCTCTACACTGGGTATTCAGTATGGTCCAGTTTTGACCATTTCTGAGCAGTTTTTAGTGGAGAAATTTTGGGAGATGATGTAATCAGCTGACCTTGTTCCTTTAGGCAGTGAAGCAACACT
>APFE030257019.1:29048-59829 GCA_000404065.3 Pinus taeda
TGAATGACTAAAACTATTGACAGAAATGTAAGTAAATAAAACTATCCCGGGAATCTAATTAAACTTCTAAAGCGTAGCTTTTTGATGTTCTATATTCCAAAAATACAATTATATAGATAACCGCATTCTCAAAACACAGATATTAAATCATTCAAGATTACTGTACCTAAATAGTTAAATACAGTGATTAAAGCAATACTACTAAACTTTAAAGGTTCATACCATTAATGCATACATGATTGAAAAATAAGGCATATCATCTGAACATCCAATAGTGGTATGAACAAGATTTCCTGTTGTTACGCATGCATACAGCTAATGATAGCAGAAAATAATTACACAGTGAAATCAAATACACAGAATGAATTCAAGCAAAGGATAAAAATACCATTTGATTTGCAAGCCACTCCCGATATGAATCGCTATGTATGACTTCTACTTCAACGCATAATAATCTTTGCCTCAATGACAATAGTGCAAAATTGAATCAAGAAACTTCTCTGTTAAAGTAAAAGCAGGTGGTCGAGTTTCATAAAAGAATAGAGGCTGAAGCACAGTAGTGCAAACTTCAGTCTGTTAAGTCTTATACAAAATTTTACGACCCTTTCTAAATGCATGAAAGGGTCTATAAATACTATGCTAATCTAAAATATCTATCAAAACAGAAAAGCTAACTAAGCTGATGTCAATAAATTCTTGTTCCTATTTTGTTGGCGATCGGAGGAGCTGGACGATGAATCACTCTGTCGGTTGCTTTCCTTTGTACCTGAATTGATTGATGGCGAGCATTGGCTCAACTTCAGGAGGTTTGTTGAGCCTGGAACTGAGCTGGGCAGCATAGGTGGAGTCCTGGATATCGGGGATCATGTATTGCACGGCATCGGTTAGGCACTTGAGAGCAGATCTTTGTTCATGCGGCTTGATTAGAAACCGCCAATATGCATCCATGTCTAAAGAGTTAACCGCGGTAATTAACCTTGCTCTGTTCTCTAAATCAGGGTAGCATGTTTGTTCCAATGTATATGCAGTAGTAATTTTGCCAGGCGTGCATTGGGAAGCAATATTGGCCAAATATAGAGTATCATTTACTAGATCGGCCAAATTACCAGCGGTTAATGTACATCTTGATGCTGCCCTTTCTGCCTTTAATATTTGTGTCTGCCATTCTGTAAACAATATATTTTTATGGACTTCCAATATCCGAGGTAAATTGTCTTGCTTACCTGACTTTGAATCTTGCCATTCAATATATTTTGAGATATCTTCTTCGGCTTGATTATACTCTGCTCTAATCTTTTCTACCTGCTCACTTACAGTCATAGCCAACTCACAGAGTGGTTCCGCCTGAGAAAGGGATTGCGCCAAGAGTTTAACTTGGGATACAAGCGCTTTGTTGATTATCATTGCCTCTTTTTTGAATTCTTGTATTTGCGCATCTCCTTTGGTGGCTTCCAACTGTGCTGTAATTTGAGCAATATATTCATATTTAGCCTTTAAAGATTGCTCATTTGCTACTTTTAGCTGCTCCAATGCCTCTGTCAACTCGCTCTATCTTTGGATGGCTGCCTGGGTGATCGACTGTTTCTCCTCCTTCCATTGTTGCATCAATTGGCTATTGATTTTCTGTTGTTCCAATAGCTGCTCGCTTATGCGCACTGTTTCTTGTTGGTGTCCTGATGATTGCTACTCAGCTTGCATTACCCTTTGTCTGACATCTGCTAATTCCGTTTGAAGAGTCAAAATCTCCTAGTCCTTTGTCTTTAAGAGAACTGCTACCTTTGAGGCCTTGTCAATAGTGGCAGCTCAATAAGCTCCTGCATATTGTGACAACTTGGTCAGGTCATCAGAAGGATCGAGTTTCTCTCTCCAGACTAAGTTGCCCGAAAGTGATTGATCAGGAAAGAGGGGAGGTTGATCAATCCTCTGCCTTTTTCTTGATCTCTTTACTACGACTTTATGTTTCGGGCTGTAGAAGACGTTCAGCGGAGGAATGTCTTCTACCAGGAGAGTGATTTGGTCGCTAGGACCTTTTGGAATTATTTCTACATTCATCACTTTAGGTGGGCCGGTGGTTGTGCTCAAAACCTGGGATGAGCCTTCATTCTGTATGCCGCTGCTCTTAGGAGTCCCGGTATTCTGTGAATCCTTAGTTCCGCCGATAATGGTACTAAAATGCTTCCATTCCTTTTGCAGCTCTGGGTCTGTGTCAGTACCCTTATTAGTATCGGGGGTATTTTGCTTGGATTGCAACTCCTTGAGCATCTGTTCTTGTTTCTCCTTCTCTTGCCGTTCCTGTTCCTTCTGCTGGATCTCTGCCTGCTCCCTTCTTAGTCTGTCTTCCTCTTCTTTTCTCAATCTATCTTCCTTTCCCTTCCTTAAGCGTTCTGCTTGCTCTTGTTTCAAGAGTTCTTCTTTTTCTTTTGTTGAACGCTCTGCTTGCTCTTTTCTCAGTTTATCCTCTTGGTTTTTCTTTGATTGTTCCTCCTGCTCATTAGCTTTATTTTTTTATTGTAGCAGGGGGTTCTTTCTGACGTTACTTACCAGGCTCGCTTGAAGACGACGCTTGGGTCGGCATTATTAAATCCAGGGGCAGAGTTTGCAACCTCTGCTGCCTGAGCCTATTGAATTCAGATAACCCTTCGTCATTATATCTTGTTCTAGCAAGTTCTCTGGCATGACCAATTGATTCTGCTGAGGCAAACATATCATCAAAAATGTCCTCTTTATGCTCAAATGTTGATAATTTGGCATGCTCAAGAGCGGCGTATGCATATTTCCTAGGGTCATATGCTCTGTTTGGGATTATAGGAAGATTTAAGGCTTGAATTTTCATGGCTTCCTTTTCTGCATGTTTTAAATCATGCAGGGTGAAAACCCCACATCTGAAAGGAAAAGTTGGCCAGCCCCTTTTTTGCTTTAACCTAAGAGTCTGTGTGGTACTATTTGCTGAAAGTTGGTAGGCAATTTCCTGGGCTAACAATTTATCAGGAACATATAATGGAAGGACATGGGGATTGGCTTGACTGCCAAAGACTCTGATATATGTAAAATATTCTTCACCAAACCAGCTACCTACTGACGGCAGGTCAAAAGAAGCTAAGTAAGAAATCCTTGGAATGGGCTTATTAAAAATGGCGTAATAGATAGGAATCATGAAACCGTTACAGATATGGTACAAGTGAGCTTTATGAGATGACTTCCACATCTTACGATGGTAAATGTGGATGGGGGAGGGGTCCTGTGCGGTCCACCTCCAACCGAGAATGGGAAATTCTGAATTAAAGCATAAGGTATCCAAAATATAAGCGCTGTAATAGAATGGAGGGATTATCCTTTCGCTAACTCTGGTCTTATTCCTATATTCTTGGATGGCAAGGGCGAGCTTATCCGAAAGGATGGTGGCCCAATCCATAATCCAACTGTTGATTGCCGCCTCCATGAGGGGAACCATTTCGATAGTAAAAATGGCGGAATCATGCAGACCCCATAATCTACACATCATTATAGTGGCATAGCAATATGGTGAACACAAGGAGTCAACTGAGTACTTACCAGAGGCTTCATGCTTGTGCTTAGCTGGATTCTGCCTCCAATCTTTGATTGGTTCAGACTCAATTTCATTCTCACTTGCGAACTTCTCTAGAAACGCGCTATTGTAAACCTTCTTTGGCATAGGCAGATGATACATTTGCCTCAAATCCTCTGGCTTGAAGGACCCAAAAATCCTTCCATCTTTTGAGACGAAAGTTCTGTCCATAATAGGAATTTCTTCAATTGCCCATTTGATAACATCGGTGTATGGAAGCATTTGCTCTCTTGCCGCTATCCTATGTAGGAAAGAGTCGGCCAAGTCCTTGAGAGTGCACTCTGATCTCTTGGTAGAATCCGCGGTAGCTTCCTCTACCACCTGCTTAGGCTTCTCGGCTTCCAGCAAATCATAAGTTCCTTGCCAGGTAGTTCTGGCGAGTCCCGCGCACGTTGTATCTGATATCAATCCCTTCTTACTGTTTACTATTAGTTGTGGCGTGGACGTTGATTCAATAGCGCCTGCAACCTTCTTCTGCTTTTTTCCCATAATGCCTGAATTGCTTGACAAATCTGTAATCTGCACAGAAGGGTGGTTTTGGCATAATACTGAGATAATAAAACTCGAAACTGAGAGTAAAATAGAAATAAGAACGTCGATATACTTTGCCTTTATTAAAACAGCGTGGATATGATCTATAGGCAGATCTGAAAGGATGGATTCATTAAGGGACCGTATAGGACCTGCCACCTTATAAATGCTCATTAGTGCAATATTTGCCTAAAGATCTTTTAAATCATGCAATGGGCGTACCGGCGGCCGAGCGGGAATGATTATGCCTTAATTGTCATTAACTCGAGCTTTCTAATCATTCTAACGGCTTTTCTTGGAGAACTGTGCCTTATCTTATCGGATCGGGGAGGGGCGCGAGGATAGTTTTAACAATGTTTCAAACGACGCCGATCGCCGATCGCCGATATCGGATCGGGGAGAGGCTTATGCGCATTAAGGTTTTGGCAAGAGAAACCACCGATCGCCGATTGTCGATATCGGGTCGGGGAAACGTCTATGAGCAATACTTGATATACGAAGGGAACCGCCGATCACCGATATCGCCGATAGCTTTATCGGGTCGGGACTTTATCAATAGGCACGATAATGGTGCTCAAGAGAATGGCCGACGGCCGATATCGCCGATAGCTTTATCGGGTCGGGGCTTGGCCGATGGGCGTGATAGTGATGCACAAGAGGATGCCGATGGCCGATATCGCCGATAGCTTTATCAGGTCGGGGGGAGCCTTTTGTTTTCTTGACGCATACATATTTGCTTTATTTCCAATGTTTTAAAGAGATATTGCTTTCCTTGGATTTATTGGACTTTCATAAAGTAAGGATTATTGACATCAAGTTTATTTTGAAAGGGACCCATTTCATATTTTAATGGTCTTGCGAATAATAATAAAGATGAAATGGGGGGTTGTTTTACAAGGCACAACAGATCCCTCAGTTTATGGACATTTATGATTGGGGTTGCAGTGCCCAAAAATGTCTATAACAGTTGCCCCCTAAAGCATGAGGTTGTTAATCTTTTGATGTTGGGTAAAATGCTTTACCATGAGGATTCGAAGTTTTTTCAAGCTGGGAGGTGACCTGTAATAATATACAATACAATACATTATCTTCATAACATTTTTCATGATCTAGCTGAGGCGGGCATTCCCATGCTCAGCTTTATAAATTCATTTTCATGTACATAGGACAGACAATCATTTGTGTGGCAGACTGATGATTCGGACTCATCATCCTTTGATTTGGATGATCATATGTTCGGCATTGATGTACATTTGATGTCTTTATATTCCTAAATATATCACAGCCCGGATGGATGAAACTAGATCCGGGTCTTCAAAATCATTCAATCTTCACTCGGAGTACAAGTCGATCCATGTGAAAAATGTTCTGGAGTCAAACATGGACAAACATCACCTGATTACCAGCCAATGATGTAAGCTGTTAATAGGCACGAGAGGAATCACCAATAATGACAATGACCCTCAAGGTACTACAATACAATTCACGTGGTGTGAAAAATGACTTGGTGTCGAATACCATGCAAAATCTCTCGGTCGAAGGTCATTAATGTAAACCTGTCGCCGAAAGTGAGAAACTTCCCATTGAGGCATGCAAGCTTCAAAGTACTGAAAGGGTTGCTCCTAGGTCAACTTCTTGGATAATGAGCTGATGTCGACAAGAAGTGACCCGTCGTAGGAGGACCTTAATGAATCCCACATCTACAACACAGAATGAAGCAAATTATTTTGGAGGTGAAAACGATCTGATGATATAGTGTTTAGGGTGGCGGTCATGAAAAGAATGGAGCGTGAATGTAATGCAGCGGGTGAGACACATGCGAATTCTCTGAATGACTTCTCTTGAACATATCGGCGAAAATGACGATGGATTGGTAGTGTTAACCCCAAAGATGGATGGTCTGACGGACCAATGGTGATATGACCAGTGAACAGAACAACCCAACCTGGCTTGGTGCGGAAGGAAAGTGTCATGTTCAAGAGCGACTTGCTACCAATAAAGCTTTTTCAAGTTTTCTTCCCAATTTTCCCCAGTCATTGCTAACTAGTACCTCTTTATTTTTGTCAAGCTTGAGGAGTATAACATATGCTTGTTCTATAATCCGCCCTTCGGGCGAACCTGTCGCTTATTTAGCGAGCCTAGCGACAGTGAAAACTCATTCTCGTCCATTTTGACGAGTTTGCGCTATTAGGTTTAACGAGTTTAACGACAAGATAACCGGTCTTTTTCTTTTAGAGAGTCTGAAAGGGATGGAAAGGAAACTCCAAAGATTATTTTTCGTCATATAATCCCTTAAGTCTGAAAAAGCGTAAAATAATACGAAAGAGATGAATTTTTGATAGTTTTAACGAGCCGAACAAGATAAGCACTCGATCTTTTTGTGTAATAATCCCCCAAGTCCAAAAAGATTAAAATCTAGAGGAGGGATATCACTTCCGATGACTTTAACGAGCTAGAGAGGCTAATCGATCAGCAATCTTTTCATATTTTATGAGTCAGTTGAAAAAAGCTTAAAGGAGACTCGTTTTCGAGGAACAAGTGATGATTTCGGGTAGCAGCTGATTCTAGGTAAGGCTTGGAATTCTCCAATCATGGCAGTGTCACAAGGATGTCTAATAGAATCACTCTTCACAGATTTTCCTGGAAAGGGTAAACAAACAAATGGAGGTGAATGATCAGCTAAAAACAGAGTGGAGGTGATGACGAGTGTTATCACTCAGGTTGTCCCTAGGCTCCTGTAGGGATACGACCGAGGTAACCATAAACCAATCTTTGGATTGCAGGTTCTAGCCCACCTGCAATCAAAGGGGGCTCTCTCTTAATGATTCAACTTTGTTGATGATTTTAGGCTAGCTTTTGGCTCAAGGGTTTTTGTTTGTGTTTGGATGGAAGGAAAATGCTTTCAGGCAGAGAGGCAATTCATGAAGTGATAAGTTTCAAACCATTGGGCATGGAGTCATGGGTTAGGATTATCAGTGTGTTTTCTTGGTCATAAGAGAAATATGAAGCAGAATAGCTGCTCATAACACAATGTTTAGACTAAAAGTATGAATGATATGTAAGGAATGAGAGGCACTTAAGAATCTCTCACTCAGCTTAACAGAGGGAATGATGATCTCTATCTAGGGGCAATGAAGAATCCCTGGATAACTGTCTAAGGTTAAGGCAAACATGAGCCATGTGAAATTCATATTTATGCCTAAACAGAGGAAAACATAAAGAAACAACATAAATTGAGCATAGAGTGTATTTAAACAAAGTCTAAGCTAATCTTCTTTTCTGTTGTTTAGATGGTAACTTATGAATGGAAAACAGAGGTAAGAAGCACTTATTGAGTTATGCAACAGCACGAGAATAATCACTCTTCAAACGGTAAACACAGTGAACAATCCATTCTCCAAAGCTCATAAGCAGTCTTTGATTATAGAAACTATCAGGTATTACAGTGTGAGTCTCTCCTGGAGCGAAATCAGCTAAAGATAGTTCGCTGACCACCAACCAACCAACCCTTAATACAGTATTCAGGGCTGTCTTTATAGTGCAAATATCTCGAACTTATTTATTACAATTGACCTAAAACAGGTCTGCAAAAAGAGCTTTCTAAACCTAAACTTGTGCCAAAATTAAATGCAGGTAAATATCTATTGAACTGTGTCAGAGGTAGCTGGATCAAAAAGAGTGCAATGTGGCCCTTGGAGGCTCGATGCAATACTCCTGGAATAAATATGCTTTGGGATTTGCAATTTTATTTTGGTGTGAGTTAAATGTGCAATAACCATGATTTGAAAGTTTTGAGTGGCCTCGCCCCTTTCTTTGACTTTGTTGGAAGGTATTTAATTTTCACCTGCTTTGGGCCGCTATTAAGATTTTCACTGATACTCTTTTCCACTACATTGATGGTCTCCGCCGCTTGCTGATACTCTTTGACATGCTTTCTTTCTGTAAATTTGATCTGATACTCTTTAATCTCTGTCTCTGGTCTCTTCTTGTCTTCAAATCGGTTTAATTTGGCAAAATCGGGCAATTTCGGGCCTTTTCGGTGCAAAACGGGCCAAGGAATCAAAAGATTCCCTAAAGATTCCCCAATATGGCCTATTTCCCATAGTGATGCGTGATTAGCGCTTCGCGCTAATCGTGCATCGAAAACTGCCTCCGTTTCTCATTTCGGAGCTTCGAAGCTCGACTTTTGCTCTTGCGCGAATTTTCGGTTTTTCGTCTGCTGGCATCAGTAGTATGGCAGGTGACGTCAGCATGGTGACGTCAGCAGTGGGGTCCTTTGGTACGGATGTGACATCAGCATGCTGACATCATCAAGTTGCGCGGCAGTATGGCGGGGTGACGTGGTAAGGATACGTGGATCGGGTGTAGGCTGGGTGAGGTGACTTGGAGGCGACGTGGCAGGGTGAGGTGGCGCTCCTGTTACGTGAGGGGAGGGTGGTTTTACCTGTGCATCGAACCGCCTTTGGTACAGAGGTGGTTTCTGTCAGGGGCAGCCCGATGCAATGGGATGCCGCCACCTGTCCCAGTGTACGACGGTAAAACCATCGGACGTCGGGTGGTAACCTACCACCACAATCGGGCGCGCGATATGAACAAGGACTGTTGGATCTGGGGGAGGCGATCCGACAATGGATGGAGAAGGGAGATGCTCGGGGTTTAGCAAAAGCGCTCACGTGTTAAAAGCTTAATATTTAGCGGCGCTGTGGGTTTTAAACTTTAGAAAATGGGAAGCTGTGTTTGCGCGGTGAAAACTTATCAAACAAACATTAATATTTTCATAGAAGAGTGCGCGGGGAGGGTTATTAGCCTTTGGAAAGGGTTTCCTTAGTGTTTGGAAGGAGTCCAGACACTTGGGAGTGGGAATTTTTGCAAAGGGAGGGTTCTTACTAAAGTCCAGATGACTTAGTAATTCCCAGTGAAGTATTTATGGTTATATTTCAACCAGGGGGAGGGGATATTTATATAAGGGGGTTATCTACATAGTTTTAGTATGGGGATAGGGAAAATATAGGGATTTAAATAGTAGTGTTAGTAGTTAACATGGAGATGACAAGAAAGCACTAAGCTTCAGAGGTCTTAGGCTTCAAAGGGGAGATAGAACTTTATAGAGAAAGTATGGATTCTCTTTGAGTGAAGCAGATCTTCACCCAGGCTAATGACATGAAAATGATGAAACTAAGAGATATCAAGCAGATATTGACCTCTTTTTGGGGAAATTAGTTAAGGATTTGGGGGGGATGGAGGAAAGGAAGTTAGTTATGCATGTTTTGAGCTCTTTCACATAAAATTGCCTGGTGATTGTGCCCTGAGCAGAGATGACACCTTGAAAACATGGAACTGATCAGAAATCAAGATTCTGCAACCTCAAAACTACCTACCCAGCCTACTTACCTAACATTTTTTCTTCTTTTGGTTTGGGTGCACTTGGACTTGCAAATCCATCATTTCAATTTTTTTCTTTTTATGCCTTCCTATCTACAAACTACCCTTTTTACTTCCAAGGGCCCAGATTAAGCAATTGGGCTCCTTTGATTCTCTACCTATCTAAGAATCTGCCAAGATTAAGCTGTTTGGATAGATTTTCATACTCCATATTCTAAAAAAGGAAATTGAAACCTAGGGAGACCAAAATTAAGCTGTTTGGACCTCCCTTTAGCTGAAAATTGTACAAAACTGGAATAACTTCTCAAAATTTGAAAAGCAGTTAGATGAACTCTGAGTAGCCTTCTTTGCTTGGTGACTGTTTAGCAAATATGGAGCATTGCAGCATGCAAAGTATGACATATTTGGCCTGAAAAATGTCAATCATGAAATACGAGTAACCTGCTGCAGCAGGAGGCTAACAACGAGAACACGACCAAGGCTCAAAAGCTGACGATAAGGCATTCACAATTGTTATTTACCGGTTCATTTTTTAATGAGCTTGAACTCTGGGGGAAACATTTGCTCATTTGCTTATGTTTATTTTTTAACGAGCTTGAATTCCACATTAAAATTGCTCGTGGCGGGTTATTTTTAAATGAGCTTGAACCCTACGGTAACACTTCTCGCCAGTCATATAATAAGGATGTCTCATCTAAGATGCCATTTTTTATGGTGCTTGCACCTTCTGTATGCTTTGCCTCAGATCCTTTCTTTATGAAAGTTAGGAAATGACCAGCCTTATGAGTTTAAAGGGTTAGAGGACCTACAAATTTAAAAAAATAAATTGTCACTCTTCGCTTGCATGCGGAAAGGTTTGCATGCCCCTAGGTATAGCGAAAAATTCCCAGGTTACCATGAAAGTTCCATCCGCATTGCGAACAAAATGCTTCCTTGGCGATGTCTATCGAAATAGATAAAGGTGACTGGCACAGACGCCTCCACTCACATAAATTTAACGAAGGTATCTTATTCCAGCCTAATATTATTTTCTTGTAAGGATGGGTTCGTCAGACTAGTCATATATCCTCCAGGGAAACCTACTCTATTCCCAAGGTTTTCCTGTCGAAACAAACCAGGGTGCATGCCCCCTAGGTTTCCTTCACATCCTCCTGAATCACTTGTGCTCATCAAGTGGACGGACTGGAGATCGATGAGACATTCCTTGTGTGAAAAGACCATTTAGGGATGGCATTTGACTATTTTCTATGTGTGAACCGGGGAATGACAGTTGGTAACGAGCTGGACCATTCTGCCTTCGTGCGGAAAACACATTACTCTAAAGAGTGAGGAGACGATGACTCCCATGCAATAAATATAGTCTCGCCCAAGGATTAGATTATAATCTAGGGGTCCTTGGACTACCATCATGTTCATGTGAACGGTTTTCCTTCTCAAAGTAATGGGCACATTTGGAAGGATCCCTAATGGTCAACTGGTTCCTTTGTCAAAGCCTGTCATATTTCTGATTTCAGGAAAAAGCGATGGCGAACCAAGCACTTTCCAAGCAGTTGAGGAAAGGATACTCATAGAAGCCCCTTCATCTATGATGGTACTAGCCATGACCATTCTGTAAGCTTGTACAATGATTCTGAATGGTACACTAGCTGGTAAACGGGGTATGCCTAGTAGATTCCAGTCGAAGGAAACGACTAGGTTGCTTGGAGTTGGGACCGAATAGATGGTCGGATATGACTCTGATGAACTTCCTTCCTGCGATAAAGGAATGGGTAGACTACCCCCAAGTTCATCGGAGTCTGTGTTTACGAAAAGAATTTGAACGGTGTCATTCTTTTTCTCTTCAGTGACAGTATCATTCGAAGATGAACACTCTGAAGGCAAGACCGGGTCAACTGCCGCCTCGACCTTTTGACTTTCGTCTGGCGTGGATTCAGAGGGTTCATTTTCAATGATAGATGCTTCGGCTGACCGCAATGGTGGGCAAGCTGGATTTTCAACCAATGGTGGACTTGGCAAGAGTTTTTTATACCTAGGATTGATCCGTAGTGGTGAAGTAGGACGGTCATCCAAAACTCTTTTAGCTTCATCAAGGAAGGGACAACGGTTGACTGCGTGATTGCCTTCACACAATTTACAAGGACATCTGGGATTCCTTTTCTGTCTAGATACTTCACTTTCACTTTTTGATGGTGTGCTTTCAACATGATCATCAGAAGTTGACGACACCGAATTGTGCAAATGAAGAGACCAGTCCCTTAAGATCCGAGGGATGTCGGGACAATATTAGTGATAGTGGTCTCCATTGCAAATGACACATGGAGATTTAGGTTTAGATGGTGTGGTATGAGGATTTTCACTAGACGACGCCTGGTTTCCCCCTTTCGATTTTGGTTCCTTCTTCTTCTTTTCTTTTTTCTCTTTCTGCTTCTTCTTCTTCTCAGTTATTTGATCCTTAGCTTTACTAGCTTTATCAATTGAAGAGGAAGGAGGAGAGGGAGAAACAGACAAAGTAGAAGGTTGGGAGGAAACTCTAGTATCATCCAGTTGCTAACTTGACTGTTCAGGAATTATAGTATTCTGAACGACAAAGGTAGAGAACAGCCATACCAAAAAACCAATCGTTAACCCTGGAAGTGATAATGTGGCCATATGGGGTGCACCAACATCTCCCCAAGAGGAGAAGGGAATAGGATTTCCTCCAAGGGAAATCCTTGGTTGGTAGACTCCATTTTTCTCAACCTAAAGACCAATGAGGGAATTTGTGATGTTATTCCGATTAAAATAAATTTTAGATGCTTTGACACAACTTGCTTTTTCAATTTTAAAGAGTCGAGAAAAAACAAAAGATGACTCTAGTCGCCTTCGATTTTTAGTGAGCCTAAAGTGACAAGTTCTCAAATGGACCTTTTCTTTTAAGGAGTTTGAAAAGGAGCAAAATAGACTTCTTTGGAAATCTAGGTAGAGGGTATTACCAAACCAATCGCAAAACTGCAGAATACTTTTTACGGTACAGCAGTCAATCTTCCTGAATGCTGTGTTCAATGCATTGTGATTGATAGGGTGGCAGACACGACTTCCTAAGGATAAAGGATGCAGCCTATTGTGGTCTCCCAATATATACTCGACAGTACGTGGGAGCACAAGTCCGTACTGGGACTTGCCAGCTCAGAGTGGAGGAATCACCCAACCAACAATGAAAACAATAGTTACCAGGTTTTACGACGTCGGAATACGTCTCTAGCCTAGACCTCTAGATGTTGTGTGTTAGGTTCCAAAGCGTTGTTAGATTCATTAAATTATTTAAGTTGATTTTGTTTAAAAATTTGCCTTTTCAGTCACCGTGTGATGCGTTATTCCAATCCTAAAATGCAGTCTCAGATGATAAACAACTATTTAATCTTCTTTTGGCAATGAAAATCCTAGCTACTAAGGGAAGAAAGTTGAGAGTCTTTCAACAAAGAGCACAGAGCACACACTAAATGCACTATCCTAAATCAAACCAAGCAATCTAAATGCAAATGCACATGCATGTATTTGATTTTCGCCTTCTTAATGTATGAATGATGATAAGAAAGCTAAGTGCAAATCTGAATTATTTTCAAAGTGACAATACTCAACAAATTTCTTTTCAAAATGAAGTGAAGGTAAGGGAGACACTTTGCAATTTCGAAATGAAAATTGCTTTTCAACACTTCAAAAACTACTAATTCAAATCATATACAATATTAACCGTATAATTGACTATCAAGAACAATGGGATTCTCTTCTATAATTGAAAAAGATAGCTATGACACTTTCAGATTTAGAAACGATAGTTCGACTATGCTACTTCTTTGCAAAAGAGAATTGAAAATGGCGCACAATACATAAAAACACTTAAAGTTCTTTGCACAATAGAGGCAGAATGATGTAAGAGAAGGGGGTTTTCACAGAGATATACTGACCACAGACAGCAAAACTCCTTAATAGAACTGAAAATAGTGAAGACAAACCAAAGTCTGAAGGTAAAGTTAACCTTCCTTGACCATTGCACCTATCACACAGGGAATTCAGTATGCAGCGCACCTACTACACACGGGAAGTGTGATGCATACAAACTTCCTTGAAGGCAAGGTGTGATGGTACTAGTGCAAGACTTTTAATGATTTTTTGCTCACAATTTGCAATTCAATTCAGGGATTTAGGCCGAGTAAGTGATTTTCAGTAAATTTAAATCACAGGGGTTGATCTAAGGAGGTTACTAGAGCCACCACTTAGGGCAATTAGAACGTTTGCAGATCTATTGTTTAATTCATAAACAAAACCCAGAGATAGACTAAAGCAGCTTTGATCTTCTTTGCATTTGTATAACAAATGCAGTTTGAAGGCTAGCTGGCTTGACTTCAAGCTCCGTCTGTAAGTTTATAAAATAAACAAAGATAGACTAACAAACAATCTATTCGCTCCCCAGTGGATTCGCCATTTTGTTATCCGGAATAGTGTCCACTCGGAGCTACTATTCCCACTAAGATAGGTAGTTATCTTAGAAACAAACAAGTAAAGTCTACTTTCACTTTCCTTTATGAAAATAGATAAGAGTGGAACAAAGGAGACCAACCTTAGTCTTGCGCTTGGTTTCCTTGCTTGATTCCTCTCCTTCCTGATAGATATTTTCCACTTCTTCTTCGTCTTCCAAGCTTCAAAGAGCACCTGTGGAATCAAAGTAGCATACTACTATCGAAGAACAAAGATCTATATTCATAAATAACACAGGACCAGATATGTGTTAACCATACAAATGCATATATAAACAAACATACAAGAATATGGAGGAAAACTTGAATATCTTTATTAAGATCAAGAATAGCAAGAGGATTACAACCATATGTTCTAACCCAACGTCATCCTCCAATAAGAAAGCCCTTCTTCACCTCAAGTAAAGCTTAGATCACCCAACACTATGAAGTTACACCAGAAAACCAACAACACTTCTCTACAAGATACAAGATTCTAGCCTTCTGGATCTCTGTGATGAGGGATCCATATATAGATGATTGTAGGGGGGTGAGTCATCTTCTAGGGTCTTGATTAGTGTCATCTCTTTGATATTTCTTGATTCCACTTGGAGACTGATGATCTCTTACTGATCCTTGGTCGAAAACAGAGAGGCAAGTGTCAGAGGGGAAGCTTTTGGAAGATTCCATGATCTTCCACCTCCCAAATTGTCCCTACCATTTGTCCATTCCCAACCATCGCACCCTATAGAGGGGCCATTCAGTATGCATCGCACCCTTTACACTGGGAAGGTGATATGCATCGCACCCTCTACACTGGATATTCAGTATGGTCCAATTTTGACCATTTCTAAGCAGTTTTTAGTGGAGAACTTCTGGGAGATGATGTAATCAGCTGACCTTGTTCCTTTAGGCAGTGAAGCAACACTTTTAGGGACTTAGGAGCCCTCAGTTTATGGACATTTATGATTGGGATTGCAGTGCCCAAAATGTCTATAACACCATGGCTACAACCTTCTTCTTGCCTTGTGGGCGAATCATAAGGAAAACAAATTTCCAGGTCTGGGAAATGATCTTACTACATTGCTTTGCATTGATCGAAGAGATGGCGGTAGGTAGGGCTACCTCCGGTATCTTGTACCACTTATTAGCCAAAGTAATAATCACAGAGCGAGTCTAGACTCATATACAACATGTCACTTCCACAAGTATAGTTGTCCTAACAATACATCAAAAACTTCAAGAGGAGAAACATCACACAATACCTCATCCATAAAGGGCTTGATGCTACAGGGAAGGAGACACTACTGGCTAACATGAAGATCTTATCCTTGGTGAAGCCACCTGATGGTGTACGGCTGTTGATATGTTGTAGTCTTTAGGCCCAACTGCTTCATGACTTCTACTGGAATGAGGTTCATTTGGCTCCCACTATTGACAATGAACTGCAGTGGAGTACCCTTCACCCACATCTATGAGTGGAAGAGGCATTCCCCCTCCTACGGATCTTCACGCTCATTTTTTGGATCTTTGTGGTGTCCGCAATGGCACTGGGCTCTGCATCAATGATCTACTTCCCTTTTTCAATCCCCTTATTAGGTTTTGATTTAGAGTCGGAACCTGCATCTGATTCGGAAGCCTTCATCTCGACCACTAGTGACTGCTTGACCTGATACTCACTTGTATTGCGTGTGGAGCTCTTATGGAACTCACACCATTTTCTCATATCCTTCTTCGTCTTCGTGGTGTTGTTCTTTACTTTCAGCTTTGACGGGCTGTGCTGGGTAGTCCCGCCTTGGCTTGGTCCCTTGTTTTGTTGTTTAGGGGTGCCTTTTCCTTGCTTTGGATTCGCAAATCCAAAGTCTCGCTTCTTTTGTTTAAACTTCTGCTCAATCTTTACAGCATATCGACACACTGTGCCGAGCGAGGAAATTTCTAGGACCTCCATCTTGTCCTGGATGTACTTATGTAGATAGCCACAATACTTGAGCAACAAATTTTGCTTAGTATCCTTGATACCCAGCTTTGTGCGAAGGGTATGGAAAGTGTTTGTGAACTCTAACGCATCTTGGTCTCTTCCCTGCCACAGCATGGTCCAATTTATGTATTTATCTTCATAGATATTGACAAGGTAATATTGTTCCTTGATAGTGTCTCAAAAAGAATTCCAATTGGGTGCAACTGAAAACAATGAGGGTTCACTCTTGTCCTTTTGTTCACAATAGGTTTCCCACGAGTCCTTGACATGTGGGGCAACTTTGAGAAGTGCAAATGTAAACTTGTCCCAATTGGAAAAGTCATGAACTGAAAAATATCCTTCCAATATTTAACAATTTATCTATGGCATCTGCATCTAGGAGGCCTTCAAATATGGGAATATCAAAGTTAACTTGTACCTTAAAAGGAGTGACAACTCTAGAGTGGTTGATGGATGAAGATGCATCGTCTGTGGGTAGTCGTCGAAGGACTTGAGCAAAGTTATCCATCATCGCATCCCTCTATCACTCAAGGGCTTCTTTGAGCAACATTTTGAAAGGATCTCCTACCCCCTCGTCTTTCTGTTCTTCCACCATGGGAGATTGTCAAGTTTTCGAGGCTAATCCTGCAATGGTTCAACCAGATCGAGCCCTAACTCCTTATACCCTCACCTTGTTGGGGACATGCAAAAAAAAATAGAGAAAGAGTAGACCGCTCTCATACCACTGATATGAACTTAAACAAGAATGCAACAACTTATAGATATACTCATAAACATAGAGATGTAGCAGAAAAATTCTTCATTTCATTAATACAAAAATATTGAACTATGCTTACAAACAGAATGGAAATAAGATAGCTCTGGAAATGGTAGCTTGTCTCTAAGAAGAGATGTGGAAGTTACATGCCTCTGAACTGAGTTACAATGAGGCTCAAGGGCCTTTTTATTATTGAAAAATAATAGAAAACCCTAAACAACCAAAACCCTAACCAAAGGAGATGAAACACCAAGAGTTTATGGGCCCCATTGGGTTTAATTGTGCAGTCAACTTCTTGGGGTTGTAACTTGGGCATATTATCTCTGTTTGACACATATGATACCTTGTTGGAAAGATATCTCTAAGGAATACAACTGCTAATGCAAATACAAAGGAATTTTTTCAAAAACAATGTCGTTTAGGGCCTCAAAACAGCTCCGGAAGTTTAGGACCCAAAAAACTGCCAAAAATAGTAAATTGTGCTACAATTAAGGAAAATGAAAAACTGAAAGAAACAATGGTGAGGGTTCAAGTGGAATATGTGGGTGGCCACCAATATCCACCTAAATCACAATTACTAGCATCTAAACACTTAGGAATAAATTCTAGTGCATATACAACACTCTTATAATCAAACAATTCACATTTATATTGGTACTTTTATAATTGAACAATCCACATTTATATTGGTAATTCCCCTTTTTAAACTTGTTTTGGATATTTTCCACCTTCACTTTTGGATATTGTATATGGGGAATAAGGATAGGCATGAACAACACAAAACAAAGAAGTTGTCCATAGTGGGAGAAAGACTATGGTTATAATTGAGAAAGGAGAGGCTACTTAGTCCTTCTAAGAAAATAAGGGCTCAGTGATATTATCATTTTAAGATACTAGAAGAGGTGGGAGATATCACCTATAGACTCAGAATACCCCCATACATGTGTGTTTACTTAGCAATGAATGTGGAAAATTTGAAACTCTATGAGCCTTCCATGTTAGATCAAGAAGAGAAGTAGGTCCTACCATCTATATAGTGTTTAGCACTAGATGCTCAGACAAAGTTGAAAAATGATACAATTTTGCAGAAGAGGCCTAGAACTATAAGGCAAAGGCAGCATGACCTTTGGTAGATTGAGTTGAAAGGATGAATTCCAAGCAATGCTAAATGGTACTACAATAAGAAGGGGGAAGAAAAAATTTCTCACTAATTTAGAAAAATATTTTTGGGACCAAAATCCTCACAAAATGGGGAGGTATGATTTATATTGGATCATTATATTGTTTATTGTCCATATCAATGCTTTCAAAGTGGAAAAATCAAAGAAATCAATGTACAATGGAAAATTTACTAGTGGGACCTAGTTTGGAGAATTAGAGTTTGAAGCATTTCATGCCTATTCTGAGACCTTAAATGATCTCTTTTTGGGGTAAAACTTTGTTTCTTGAGTGTGGCATCCCCTGATGTTATTATAAACATAGATAGCTTTCCAATGGTCTAAGAAAGACACCAATCAGAGTTCAGATGCAAAAGTTATGCTTCCTGGAAATTGATATATTGTGATTGGCCACCATAATTAGAGAGAGTGCCATGTCATCCCCCGTTACTCATGAGAAAGGGGCTATCCACGTGAGGATGAAGAAGACTCTGGAAGGGTTGAATTGTAACTAATGTTGAGTGTAGAATGGATCAAATTTAACTCCTAGTTGGTTATCAAGTTGTGTTATAATTGGGCCACTGGGAGGAAAAGGGGTTCCATTCTATTTGCTTACATTTTGTTCCATATTGAAATAGAGTAGTTGAGTGTGGATAAAGAAAGAGTGGGATATAGGATTTTTTCATTCTATAGTAGCCCAGGGGACACGGGTCTTATGAAACCCCATAAAGAGCCTTTTAGCCTTTGTATTTGCATCATTTTTATTCCAGACAAAAGAGAGTGGAGAAAACTCACCTTCCAACTGGGTTTTCTCCCAAAAGGGTTTCATGGAATATGTAATGGTGTTTACTGTGGTTTGTGAGTGTTTGTATTTAACTATTCTCTATTTTATGCAATTACCTATTGCATGCCTAAAAAAAAAAATAGTGATAACATATCTAAAATATAAAATATAAAGGAGTTAACCTTTCAAATTATAGATTTTAGTTTATTTTAATAGATTTATTGTGATGAACTATACAATAAAATACCCATAACAATTTACAAATCAAAGCTCCCTTAACATTACCTATAATTAAAAAATTTACATTATTTAAATTTTATATTCAAACATTATGACATTTTACAATCAAAATTCAAATTCAATTTTTTATTTTTATTTTACAAACTTATTATATTAAGTCTTCTTTAAATGGTTAGGCCATATACTAGATTTGTTGTGTTTTCTTTTAGTTCTATTCCTTTTCTCGTTGAGTCGAGAGGCTCATTCTACACCCTAGTGTGAAGGCGATGTGCAAGTCTGTCCATCCATCATTGACTTAATTGCAGATTATGTGGAAGATATTGAAATTCAAAGGATTACAAATCTGTTTGGTATTAAAATAATTCCCCTTGTGGAGGGTTTTAAATACATGGGCTTCCACTTGAATCAGTGTGATTATAGGAGGCAAGATTGGGATTGGATACTTGAAAAATTCAAGAGGAAGTTATCTCATTGGGAGCACAAGTGGCTATCCTTGGGTGGTAGGCTAATTTTGACAAAGGTTTTTCTTCACGGAATACTTGTCTTTTGGATGCACACATTTCATCTCACCATGGCAGTTATCCACTAAATTCATGCAATCATAGCGGAGTTTATTTGGTCTATCACTGGCGAAAATACTAAGTTTCACTTAACTTCTCTAGCTAGTATTTGTAAGACACTTGATTTTGGCAGTTGGGGTATCAAGAACATCAAATCCTTTATTGGCGCATTGATTACAATTAATATTTGGTGGGCATTGGTGGGCATTGGTGGGGGAAGGGGGGGGAGGAGGGGGGATTTGGCAATAGATTATAGGAGATAAATATCTCGGCTTAGCTTCCTTAGAATATTGGATTCATGCTGGTGCACCTGTTATGAGAAGGGCATCCTTCGTTTGGTGCAGTTTGATACAAGCTCATATGTGGTTGTACAGAAATCTTTGTTGGGTTGTGGGCTGGGGAAATAACATTTTGGTTGGTCTTGATGCCAAGGTGGGCACATAGGGTTTTCATACCCTATCCATGCCAATCATCATCCACGTACAAAATCAGGGTCTTCAACATCTGTCACAAATTGGACTGGTTCAGCATGTGGGATTCCCTTCCACCCATTGGTACATGGCTAATGTGTTGGAGTTGCACCAAGAGATTCACTTAGAATGGGAGACCTTCCATTCCTATATTACTCAAGCTGGCATTGTTCTCACTAAGAATTTTGATCGACTGACTTGGGGTGGGATTTCTCAGGGCGATGACATTTTTGCAAGGATTGCTTATTTACATATATTAACTTGTCCCCAACCTAATCCCCTCACTAGCTGGCTATCTCAGATGTGGAAGTGGGGGGCGCCATTAAAACTCAAATGTTTCACTTGGTTGGTTGTACATAACCGCATCTTGACTTGGGACAACTTTATCAAGAGAGGTTTCACGGGCCCTAGCTATTGCTGCCTCTACAAATCAAACTTTGAGGACAAATCCCATTTATTTCTTCATTGTCCCTTTGCCATTTTTGTCTAGGTGGATGTCTCCTCTTCCCTACATTTCATCTGTGATGTGAATCGCTCCATTTTTGCTTTCCTTTTTCATTGATCCACTTTCCACCCTGATGTTCGAACCATTCCTTTTTATGTTCTCTGGTGTTATGGTGCTGCCGGAATGCCTACATATTTGATAATGTTGTCCCTAATCTATGTACTACTACCCTAAAAATTATTGCACATTTCTCAGAGATTGGCCCCATTAAACCTCAAATCATAGACGTGTTTGGTCCTATACAGACTTCAAGTAGACCTTCTCCATTAGTTCCTTTGATGGGGCCTCGGTGGATGGGTCTTGTGGCAGTGGTGCATTCATATCCATTTCATCCTCTCGGAGCTATAATTTTTAATAGTCTACAGGTTTGGAGACTAGCATGAGGGCTGAAGTATTGGCCTAATGGTGTACACTCAAATGTGCTTTATGGCTCGCGTTGGAGGAAATCTTTGTCACTGGAGATTTGAAGGAAACTATCAATTGGGCCTTGGGTAAATCATTTCTAGATGTCTCATCTCTCTGCCATTGATTGGATCTGATATCCTCTATATGGACATGTTTTCTCTCCATCTCTATTTGCCATATTTACAAGCAACAAAATTTTTGGGCAGATCAGCACTTGCATCGTGGCTTAGTTGCCCAGCCTGGACTGATCCATTTTGAATGCTTAGCACATGATTCTATTGTTGGCTCTGGTGCCTTCCCCTATGCTTGAGGTTCTATTTTCATTTTCCTAAGAGGTGTTTTTGGTCCTTTTCTTTTTGGTCATTTTGGGCTACACTGGTTTCTGCAAAACAGGAGTGCTCTATTTTTTTTTTTTAATGGTGCCTTCCCCTATGCTTGAGGTTCTATTTTCATTTTCCTGAGAGGTGTTTTTGGTCCTTTTCTTTCTGGTCACTTTGGGCTACACTGGTTTCTGAAAAATAGGAGTGCTTTGTTTTTATTTTCTTTTGCAAATCTCTAATTTACAATTAGTGACGATCCTTGCTATTTTCATATATTATAGTTTTTGTTCACTGTGTATTTGTAACATATTATATTAATATATGAACTGTTGTTTTTTCCCTCGAAAAAAATAAAAAATAAATAAACAATGTTTGTCCTTCTTAAAATAAAAATAAAAAACATTCTCTAAATAGAAAAGCAATGTCGGCTAAAGTAAAAGAGAAAAAAATATGTTATGCATATTTAATTAGTTGTCCATATGACCTAATATAATTTCATCTAAAGTAATTAGAAGTAAATAATATATATATATATAGAAAAAAAATTGTTAAAAGAAAATATTTTAATGTTGTATAGAATAAAATATCCAATTTGGGTTATAAATAAAATATTTTAATATGATTTAATATTGATGTGTATTTAAAAATATATCAATAACAAAAAAAAACCAGTTTAATATGTGCTAATGAAATGTCTCAATGCACATGCTATGTAATCTCTATAACATTCAAAAATACAATTTAAACAATAAAAAATTACACACTATTTTTAACACTCTAAAATAAGTTTGCACCTAAAGAAATTTGATCCCTTTCAACTCATGTTAGATCCGCAATTAAGATAGATTTATACTAGTACTTTAATTTAACTTATACATTAATAAAAGATAACAATGTTACTCAAGATTAAATATTTTATTTTCTTATTTAAATTATTTAATAAACCTCCATGTATTAACTACTCAAAGTAATTTTCTTAAAGACCCCTTTTAATACTTATCTGAAGAACCAACTAATGTTGCTTTTATCATTTGAAGGTAGTGACTTTCAAATTCTTAAAACTTTATCATTTAAATTTTAAAACTTTCAGTGGACCATTTTAACCCAAAAGCATTATGATACCGAACATGCTAAGCAACTTTCATTGTGACTAATTCATGGAGGTACTTTTGTTTGAGTACCACGAAGTCAAAAAATTGAAATTTTATAAAGAAAGAAATGGGAGGACACGAGAGCATTGCAATTTTCTGGTTATTTTTCTATGTTTGTTTTATTCTCTTTCTTTTTTCTATTGTGTTGGAAATTTATTAAGATTTAATTGATAACAAGATTGGCTGCATGGAAGCTAGTCCCTGCCTACCTTGAGCATGGAGCTGGTCTACGGACCAGTGACAGATCATGACATATCAAGTGTTATTCCAGAAGCAAACCTAGAAGAAATGGGGCCTAACCATTTTAGCACTAGTAGAACAGTTTATCTCATTGACCCAAGACTAGTTCATTCTTTAGAGCTACATAACCACTAATTGTTTAGTGCATGAGATATCCCTGAATTAGAGATCCAAGCAAGTCTCAAAACTAACATACATAGTTGTGAAATAAAATCTAATAATAACATAGCCACTAGCCTTATTTATGTTGGACTAAATTTTTATGGAATGAATACTTAACGTCACTCACATGGAAATTATACCAATAGAGCAGTTAAATAGTACGTTATACCTCTGAAAACACTAAGTTAAGTATTCATATTACTAGCTTAATAGTATGTTACCCTTGAATTCTTCTGAAACAGTAATACTCTGCATATATGCTTAATGTAGATACGCCACAGTAATTAGTGAGTGAAATATTATTATCCTTGAATTCTTATGAATGCAGTAATACACTGCTTATAAGCTTAATATAGATAGGCTACAGTGATTAGTGAGTGAAATATTGTTTTATGGAATGAATACTTAATGTCACTCCCATGGAAATATACCATTATACCAATAGAGCAGTTAACTAGTATGTTATACCTTTGAAAACACTGAGTTAAGTATTCAGATTACTAGCTTAATAGTATGTTACCCTTGAATTCTTCTAAAAGCAATGATACAATGCATGTAAGCTTAATGTAGATGGGCCACAGTAATTAGTAGGTGAAATATTGTCATTGGTTAATTTGTGGTATTGTGATATTTCCTAGCTGAGTGAGTCCCTGTGTTATCTAGTCTATAAATGATAGCTTAAAATGATTATATTTTTAGGTTAGCTTCAAGCTCGTTGCCATGAAAAATCAAGTAGAGAACAAATGTATAATAAGTCAGAGTGTGGAATAGAAATAAAAAAGAATCTTGTGAATTACCCATATCTACCAGAGATGTTAAGGTTACAACAACGATATGTATGTACACAAATATTTGTATTACCTATGACTAATAGTTGTATGCACCCTCTCGCACATAGGACCCTGGTAACACCATTTTTTTAAATCACCTTACCTCATAGTTCGCTCGTATTGGGTCATTTTTTGACAGCTAAAATAAATGTCATGTTATTAAAATCTGCAAATTTTCATGTAGTACACATGCCCTCACCAAGAAAATGAGATGGAGAAAATTACATGTGGTCTCACAAAGCAAGTGAGATGGAGAAAAATAGATGGAAAACACTTTTACTCAGTAGCTCGAGTAACCATTAGAGTTTTATGCAACCCCTGTGAACATAATGTTGATCATGTTATTTCTTGTGGGCAACTAACTGCAGGGGAGTTCTGGCTTTATGGCTTTCTCTCGCTTGGCTTATACTTAGTGGATTACATCATGGTGCTTAATATGCAGGTGTAGTTAGTGCATGCAATAGCATATTGTTACTCAAAAATGCCCATGGAGAATGTTGATTCTAGCATAGGTGGTGAGAGGTAACCTGCTTGCAATTAACTATTCTGCTGTTAGGCCCCTATACTACTAGTGTAACCCATTATCGTTATTATTACAACCCCTTATTAAATTTTTGTACCCATGTAGTCACCATATTGTTACTATTGTGCCCCATAGAAGCCCACTATTGTTATTATTGTGCCCTTACATTATTATTTTTATGTCGACTCTGATTAGATTATTACCCCTTAGACCCCTATATATAAAAGGAGGTCTTTTCATTTGTATCATCCAAGAATTGTTCTTTTGTGTAATGTAAAGGAGGTTTCCCCCTCGAAGAGGTTGAATTCTAAGGCGTTCAACTATCTTTTCTATCTTTTTGTGATCTAGTTTCATAACATTTGGTTTTGGAGCTTTGAATTCTATAGTTTTGCTGCTCCAAATAGGTCATCGTGGCATTTGTGCTATAACTTTTTTTCTGCAACTTTTCAGATGCTACAAAAAAAACCCATTTGAGAAGAAATCATGCTGAACCTTGTTTCTGAATTTCAGAGATTTTCATGAAATATTTGCGGAGATATGATCTGAGGACGTCGGTATTTTTGCAGACTCCTGAATTACATTCCAAATAGGTGACCTGGGGAAAATAGTCATAACTTTTCTTTTGAGCATCAGATTGAAATTTCGTAAGAATTTATAGAAGAGGATGGACTGTAGCTTCTTGTGTATATTTTTCAGATCCTAAGGTCGAAACAGTCACACGTGGCACTTCATACAAGTTCTCTCTTTTGAAAAGGTCTAATATCATGTCGTCTTGGGAGATTGTGCATAACTCTGCCTTGGAGAATCTAAATTTGATCAGACTAATGGAATTGGAAAGAGGACACAACAGGCTAATATAGGCCATAATTTCAGAACTTAAAGATATGAAATTACAGAGTTACAATTGTTTCAAGATCGAGCTCCTACAATCAAGAAAAAGAAAGATGAGGAAGTTTGATGGCAAGGATCCAATCAATTGGATACTACATATGGAGAAATATTTTGATCTACATGGTGTACCGCTATTACAAAAGGTATGTATTGTATCTTCATATTTAGAAAAATATCAATTCTTATGGTATAAAGGCTTTGTTCTCGTAAAAAACTTGTTACGTGTTCAATTTTCACAGAGGAAATTATAGCACATTATGAGAATACAAAGAGCAACACCTTTAGAGAAACACCACAACAACTGGAAGAAAAAAGAGAAAAAGTGCGTTGTTACAAGTGGAAAGCAAAATTATTGCAACAAGGAATTCTAACCCTCAAAACTATAAAGATGGAAGTGTTGCTTCTCCTAGCCTTCCACAACATACAAGGGTTACACCACAACAATTGGAAGAAAAAAGAGAAAAAGGGCTTTGTTACAATTGTGATAGCAAATGCACTAAAGGTCATAAGTGTGCTGAGAAGAAATTATTTTACATAGAGTATGAAGAGGAGGAAGAAAAGGATCAAGAAACATCAAAAGAAGAGGATATACGCCGAGACCCAACCCCAGAGAAAGAAGAAATGAAGCCGACCATATCTTGTAAAGCATTGGCAAGAATTACCACTCTTCAAACTCTCAATATAGAAGGACATATCAAGGAGAAAAAGGTTCAAGAATTGAAAGATCACATCAAGAAAGAATAAATGAACCAAAGCATATCTTTTAATTCATTGGCTAGAATTACCACTCCTCAAACTATCAAGATAGAATGACATATCAAGAACAAAAATGTTCAAGAAGTGAAAGATCACATCGAGCATCAAGAAATGAATCTGACCATATCTTGTAAAGCATTGGAAGAAATTACCACTCCTAAAACTCTCAAGATAGAAGGGAATATCAAGAAGAAAAAGGTTCAAGCAGTGAAAGATCACATCAAGCATCAACAACAAGTTCTCAAACTTTTAAAGGATAACGCCACTTTGGTGCATAATCAAATAAAACAACAAGTAGATCAACATCGCAGTGAAAAAAGTTTTGATGTAGGTGATTGGGTATTTTTATGGCTACATCTCAAGCAATCTATTTATGAGAAGGAAATGATGGCAATACTACATGCACTTAAGAAATGGCAACCTTACCCAATGGGAAGACACTTCAAGGTAAAAATGGATCATGATAGTCTTAAATACTTTTTAGAACAAATATTATCTTTAGAAGAAAAGAAAAAATGGGTCACAAATATGTTGGGTTATGAATTTGACATCATCTATAGAGAAGGGAAGAAAATTTATGTTGCAGATGCACTCTCAATAAAGGATGAGGATGTGGAAGCATTGTTTTGTGCTATATCTATTATCCAACTAGATTGGATAAACGAAGCAAGGGATGAATGGATGAAGGACAAAGAAGTGTGGCCACTCATTCAAAAGTTGCAGAATATCCCAATTCAAACAATGTTGCCAAAAATTGAAGAGGAAGGAAAAATCATATTGGAACATGGAGCAGTCACAGAAACAAGAACCCAACAGCTACAAAATCGATCAATTTTAGAGTATCTCATCAAGTGGAATAACTTACCCGCTGAAGACTCCACATGGGAGGACAAAATTTTTATACAAAAGCATCAAGAACTACTCAAGTGTTGAGGACAACACTTTTCGAAGGAGAGGGGCATGTTAGGCCCCTATACTACTATTGTAACCCATTATTGTTATTAGTACAACCCCCTTATTATATTGTTGTACCCATGTAGTCCCCATATTGTTACTGTTGTGCCCCATAGAAGCCCACTATTGTTATTATTGTGCCCTTACATTATTATTTTTATGTCGGCTCTGATTATATTATGAGCCCTTAGACTCCTATATATAAAAAGGAGGTATTTTCATTTGTATCATCCAAGAATTGTTCTTTTGTGTAATGTAAAGGAGGTTGCCCCCTCAAAGAGGCTGAATTCTAAGGCATTCAACTATATTTTCTATCTTTTTGTAAGCTATTTTCATAACATCTACACACACAGGTGACTTAGGGTTGGCTTGCAGATGTCGGAATTGTTGCACGGCTCTATCCTGTGTGACCTCAGTCAATTAGGGCATGATATTGGGGTGCTCTTAGCAGACACGAAGCATCTCTAACAATTGGCAATTATAACTTGGCAACTGGACGTGCTGTACAATTCTTTTTCCAAACAAGTTTCTTCAAACCCATTTACTTTTGCAACCAATGTGGTTGGTCCCTTGTACAACTCCTCTAACCCAAAATCTATAAATCTATGAAACAGTCTAGTGGTGAGTAGAACAAATCATAGTCGGGAGATGATAGGTGGTTCATATCAAACTAACTCTTGGATAAAATAGCCGCATGTATAATGTCATGCAAAATAATGAAAATGTGCATATCTCTCGTCCACTAAAATAGACATAGAATAGGTAGAATTTCTACCTCCTACACTTTTAAAGAGATTAATCTCAGTCATGGAAAAGGTAGTGGGCTCCCTTTCATCATTTTTGATAGAATCAGAATCTTTCACAAGTAGGTTGGACCATGACTTGACATTGGAAGTTTCTTTACGATTACACAATTTAAAGCCTTGACCTGAACTACAATTAGTATGCATATAAGTAGTACATCAGTTTGGTCTTACTATTCCATAGTTTCTCACCGATGTTGTGTTCACTTGGGGGGTTACAAACACTTGATTTTATTGAGTGGAAATATATTTTGACCTTCTCTTGAGATTTTTCTTACTACAACTAGACTGCGATTCTTTCAATTAAAGCAATTTCTTGCACAAATGAATGTTCCAGTATTTCTGTTAGACATTTTGATGGAGAGGAGAGAAGATTGTTGAGTGTTCCATTATTTATGTTAGATAGTTTGATGGAGAGGAGAGAATATTATTGAGCATTCCAGTATTTATGTTAGACAGTCTGATGGAGAGGAGAGAATACTATTGTGGACCGATGATAGATGGTTCAGATCCAAGAATCTGTCGGCTAAAGCAGCTGCATATAACAATGTACATCACGTCTATTGGAAGGAGGAACAAATGGATATTTCAGCAAGTCTAGTTCTTCATAATTGTACAACTAAACTCATTTAATTCTTAGTTGAGGTTTTAAGTCTTTTCTTTAATGTATTTAATTCTCAGATGAGGTTCTAAGTCTTTGATTTAATGTATTTTGGGTGTGTTTTCTCTGTTATATTTAGACGAAGTTTCATTAAATAGGATCACACATTTTAAAATGTAAATTATTGAATTTTCATTGTATAAGATCACACATTTTAAAATGTAAATTATTGAATTCACATCAATATATGATCAATTTTATTTCAATGTAAATTAATATACCTTGTCCCTATTGCTTCCAGATCATGAAAGCCCCAATGTATGCCTTTAAGCCTATCTCTCTATATCTTCTGGCATATCATGAAATCTCCAATGTATGTATTTATGCATGTCTTCATGCCTATCTTTGTAGATATTTGGGCCATATATATTTACCATGGGAATATATTGTATGTGATCCATCATGCTGGGGATAGATTCGTGTTTGCCCGCCCCTTTTTTTTCCAGCAATTTAATTTCCCTCAATCATTGCAAAAGCTCCAATTTGGTCCTAGTTTATTTTCACCTTTTATGCAAAAGTTTCCATTAGGATCAACAGATAATATAAAAGCCCTAGAGCAGAGAAGAAAATGAAGACCATGGTTGACGCATAATGTCAGGGAGTAAGAAACCCTGAGGTTCAGGCATAAGGTTTACCTTCTAATTAAATCAGTAATCACGCAAAAATTCTTGTAACATTGCAACCAGATGTTGCCTTCTAATTAAATCAGCAATGACGCAAAAATTATTGTAACATTGCAACCAAACGTGAATGAAACACACTTCCAAGGTTGGAGAAAAAGGAATATATGGTAGGAAATAATGTATGATTCAGTCAAGGACACACACGGGATGTGCGATCTGGCGGTAGGAGGAACAGGAAAATATGGTAGGAAATAGCAGCATGATTAATGTACATGTGTCAGAGAATGTCATGAGTGAAAGTAAACTGTAAATTTCACTTTCTCTATACTTTTAGATGCTTCATGTACTTACTGTTATTAGTGCCTCCTGCTAGCTTCCATAATGAGTTGTTAATTGATTAATAAAAATATAATGTAAATTATGTTTTAGCTACCACTAATCATAGAACGTAAATGCTTGGGCTTTAATAATCCTATGCGGGAATCATGCATCACACTTTGAATATGAATTGCATAGTACATAGTAGATGGGGGCTCGATATTCTAAATATATTCAGTGAATATGAACTGCATAGGAAAGAGTGGTCCTAGATTTGTAGAAATAGGATGGAGAGTTATTGGTTGTGTGGGGCCTGACCCAGGTTATACGTTAGTTAGCAAAACAAATCCTTACACTACTATCCCTTTCAGCATCAGCTACCAGAGCGCAGACTAAAGTCTCACCTGAAGTAGTATGAGGGGATGTTGGAACCAAGTTTCTGCACCCTGAGATTGTCGTGATGTCGGTTTATATCTTATGTTCCTACTTTCGCGCATGTCACTAATATTTTGTGGCTCTGTTAGTTTACCCTTTATTCAGCCCTTTAGTACCTCCGCAAAGGTGTACGATTGAAATTCGTGCATCCCTAACCCATGATCTAGATACTTTCGCGTAGCCCTAACCCGTGATCCAAATACTTTCGCGTTGCTATGACAGTGTATTGTATAGGTTCCCAAGTTATCTCAAGTGTTTACTTAGTTTACTAAACAATCATAGTTAGCACCACATAATCTGATATTCTTACTTGCGTTCACTTAACCAATTTAATCACACATAGGCACACATTACATAAACATTGTAAATTAAACCCAAAATGCAATACAACCAGATGCATTAATAGGAAATAAATACACAGAATTTGCAGAATACTTCTGTTTATTGATATCTCCAGACTAATACAGACTCTAACCGCCTTACACACAACTGTAGGGTCCATGCACTCAGCTACAGACTTCCACCCTAGGCCTCTGCACACTCAGTTGCAGAGCCTCTACCTACGCTAAGACACGAAACACTTAGACTTCTCTACCAAGACTCTTCACTCAGTTCTTCGCTAAAGAATTAAGACTACTTAGAGCTTACTTGTGTAGCTCCTTTTTATACAATCACATGGTCTGCAGACCATGGGTGGATATTTATAGCTGAATTTACACATTACAAAATAAGGGTGGACAACCCTTTATGAATCTTGACACCTGTTAGCACCTAAATCAGCCTTAGGCTGAAAGAAGGAAAAATTCAGGGTAACCACAAGCCACGCTCAGTCTCGTAGCTAGCCCTACCAGAACAGGAGAGGGCTCTCTCCGGGTCACACTCAGTGAATAGATGAACGAAAAGGACTGCGATGACTTTCAAATGAACTATTTATCTTATGCTAGTAAGTGGAAATGAAAATAATGAGTGATTTTGTGAATGACTGTGTTTCTGGGATGTTATGGGACCATTGGACTTCAATGAATAGAGAACTTTAACATGAAGGCATAGATTATTTCGTGAGGCAAGGTAGGTTGAAAGCATAGAAATTTAGTTTTAAAATATGGCGAAATGGAAAGATTGATTAAGAAGGTGAAAATGGCATGGGTGACATGAATCCTTTTCAACAGAAGAATGAACATTGTACATGAAATTTTCCCATAGGTAGAGCAATAAAATTGAATTCTACCTGATCTCACTCGAAAAATCTCACCAGAAATGAATACG
>APFE030257019.1:59999-73647 GCA_000404065.3 Pinus taeda
TTAAGAAGGTGAAAAGGGAATGGACAACATGAATCCTTTTCAACAGAAGAATGAAACACTACACATGAAATTTTCCCACAGGTAGAGCAATAGAATTGAATTCTACCTGATCTCACTCGAAAAACTTCACCAGAAATGAATGTGAAATGAACTATGAAACATAACGAGATACATATGAAACATAAGAGAAACACTTGCTACACTCACAACCATAGGAATCTCATGAAACAGAGCCGCTACCTTTCATTAATTCTCTATAAAAATATACAATTCAAAAACAAAGTTTCTTTCCCACAGTCTCCCAGAAGTTACAAGCCAACCTACCCTTTGCAAATAACTTGCATACAATATATATAATGTGTGAGGAATAGATAGAACGCCCAAGGGTTGGGGAGTTACTCGAATCATTACAAAATGGAGATGGAGAGCCAACCATCAGCTACAAGTGTAGCGCTGCAAACATGACATTTGGCTTGGGGTGACCGTTTGCCTTCCTTCACCACTTGGATAGAAGCCAATCTGGAGAAAAAACACTTTAAATGCCACCTTTGGTTCCAAAAAACCAAAGTGTATATGAGCGGGCCCACTTGGAGAAGTTGCGAACCGAAATTTCACGAAACGGAAGCAAATTGGCAATTTTTCCTCTGTGCGCCGCGCCATTTTCTCTGTGTGTCGCGCTACTTTGGGGCCTAGTTTGGGGCACTTGCAGGTGTCCAAAACGTCCCCAAGTGGGCTTTTTAGAAATCCTATCCTGTCTACTTTCTAACCCCATTATAATTTTTGAATTTGGTTCTCATTTGCCCCTCCAAATCTTCATGCTCCCAAGACTGCTTTCTGTGTGTCAAAAAAGTGGCAGAGAGGCCATTTTTGGGTGTTTTTTGACCTTTAGGAGACTCAGATCTTGTCAAAATTTCTTGCCCGGACACTAGTAGTTGTGATTTTTCATTATGAATCCCAAAATTCAATCCATTCCTTATTTTGAGCTCTAGAATTTTAGGGTCGTGCCAGTGGCGTGACGCACAGGGAGAAAATCCCTGTTTTTTGCCCAAAAATTTGTCAAATGACCCAAAATGCCCCAAAAATGTTCCAAATTTCTTGCCCATGCACCAGTAGTCATGATTTTTCATGCTGAATCCAAAAATGTAAGCCTTTCTTCATTTGGAGCTCTCAATTTTTAGCGTCGCGCCAGTGCATGGCGCACTGGGCTTGAGGCGTGGCTCATATAGCCTGTGCGTAGCATTTTTTACAGGAGACTTTTGGAGGCCTTCCCGGTGTCCAAATTGGGTGTAGAATAGCTTGTTGGAAAGGTATTTGAGTCTAAGTTCCAACACAAGTGTAATTTTGCAATTTTTAGTTCATGTTTCCTATCAAAAATCAAATATCCCAAGACTGGTCAAAATGTGCCAAATGAGGATGCCTAAAGGCAAAGGGCTGTTACAGTCAACTTTGGAATGCCTTCCTAAACTCCAAATTGAGCTCATGATATCTCATTGGAAAGATATTTGTGTCTATTTAGCATTTAACACATCACACAAGTCATTTGGCCAACTGAGCTAAGAGAAAATTGGACTTTCCCAAGGTCACTTCAGAGGTGCATCAATTCTCCCGAGGCAACTATAGTTTTGAGATTTCTCGAAAACCATGACACCTGTGTAAAACGTGAAGGAGGTTTTTCTTCCTTGGCACGTTTTGGGAAAAAATTTCTTTCAGTTTTCCCAAATTCATATTTCCTCTTTCAGAAACATCATTTGACTGAAACCTACCCCGATGTGTGGAACAAGAGATTTGTCGAAATGAAGCAAAATGAAGGGGATAGGGATTTTCTAAATTCTTGAGGGAATTTTGGGAAGTAGGGAGGGATGTTAGGAAGTAGGGGAAAGTGGAATCTCTGAAATTGAGTAAGCGGAAGGGGTCCAAAAGGGAAAAACGCAGGTCCAACCTAGAAAATTGCCAGGTTGTAGCAAGAAACTAGGGTTTGTGCGAAAATGCGGAATTTGGGGGATCTCAGTGATGGGAAGTGTTTAATAAGGTATTTTAAGGATAGGGGAAGGTGTATGAACATCAGGATACAATTTTTTCCGATGATTTGACCATCCAAGAGAAATTGTCTTCAAAACCCTAGGAGAGGGAAATGACCTTACCTAAGCGCAACTGAAGCATGAACAAGGTGTAAAATGACCCAGTGGAACTTGACATGATAATGACAGCCCTTTGAATGATGGTAAACTCAACTTAATGGTGACATGGACCGTCATTTGGACAACTTTGACAAGGGTAAAATCAAACCATAGACCTAATGCCTAGTGACCAAATTTTGCTTGAAGACTCACTGAAATGACAAAATTTGACCTTGACACTTTAAAATCACTTTGTAAGAGCATGTTTTATCACTGGAGGAAGGCTGCAAAGGCTGAAACTAACATTGGCTCCAATAGGGATGGCAGCTCCTTGGAGGTGCCAAGAACTACAGATCTTTGGGTGAGCAGAGAGTGCCTTCGTCCATTGGGCTATGGAGTCCATTATTCTGACAAACCAACATGACTCAATTTATTGACTGAATCTTGGCTGAAACTAACTCAATGCGAACTGAAATGACTGAAAAACTTGACTCTATGCAAAAGGAAATGACTCATGACTGACTTAACTAAAACAAGAACTGACAAAACTTATTCAATGGCAGCAGTCCATCAAGATTCGAGGGTTTAAAATCATGATGACAGCCACCTGCATACTAATGTAATATGTACAATCATGTGTAATGTGTCTTCCAATGTAACCAATCAAGTAGATGCCTCCTTGATTGATTCTCCGGATCAGATCTTCTAGTCAACAACAGATACTAGTAACTGGGCCTCCAAAAACATAATTGACCATGATCTTTTTCATCACTGTATACTGTAATAAACACCTTCACGGCTAACTGCAACAGATGTGCCAGAGGATCTTGAAAAACATGAAGTCTATCCTCCTGCTGAAAGAACAAGTTGTCTTTCTCCTTTGCTTCTGATTTTCCTTCATAATGTACTTCAGTATGAGTATGTTCTTGATCCTCAGAAAATTCTGAACAGGTAGATGAGTGAATCTCCTCTTGAAAACACATTTCAAAACATGAAACATATGAAGAAAAATCTGAAATGGAATCTTGAATGGTATGATCTTCGGTAGTCTGAATATATTGTAAGTCATCTTCATATGATATGACAGCCAGATTGTCTTTACATTCATTAATCATGAGAAAAGCAACTTCAGATGATTCTTGAAACCCAACACTAACATTCATACCATCTACCAATGATTCATCCAAGGAAACTTTTTCACTTACTTAAACCAAATTCTCATCTTGTTGTTCATGAACTGAATGAGCTACCTCCTCATGAAGATCTAGTTCTGGTGAGATAAGGTCAGTTAGGTTTGTACCTCTGTTTTCTCCATTTGAGGCAGCCTCAACCATGCAACTCTCTTTTTCCTCCTCACCATCTGTCTCTTGATCTGATTTATCATCCCCATTATCTGAGATTGGAACATCATTTTCTTGCATATCATCTTTTATTTCCACTAGATCCGAAACAAAACTTCTTCTTTCATCATTTCCAGCCATATGGAAATCTTCAACCTGCTGATCTATAAAGTTGTTCACCGGACTGTCATCCTGTTCTTTAGAGATATTACGAAGATTCTGCCTTAGAAACTGAAATTCTTCGTAACGCAAGGGTACAGAATCCTCTTGTATCATTAAATCATGTATTTCGGCTACCTCACCTTCATCTGTAATCTGACCTTGAATTGTGTTTGTTGGCTGCAAATCTGGTTATGTATCCAAAATGATTTCATCAATCATTTCAGGGGAAGATTTCTTATTAACGACCTGCTCAAAAATTTCGCCATTTGTCTCATCTTCAACATTAAAACTGAGAGATTGTTGATTTCCTACAACCTTTTCATTTGAATATTTACTATGCAATTTCCCCCGCAAAAACTGAAATGATTCAAAATAGAGAGGTAAGAAATCTTCTTGTATTGTTTGATCATATAAGCCAGCTTCTATGTCTTCATGTGCAACCTGACTATTAATGGCATTTGAGGGCTGGAACTCTGAATATAAGAAGTATGGAACAAAGTTTTCATCTCCCTCAAGAGGATCCAAATCAAGATTTGTCGATAGCTGATGTCTGATTGCATGGAAATTATCTCTGATGAACTGACATGAATCAAAGCACAAAGGCAAAGATCCTTCACTTACCTCAAAATATGTTGCACTTTCCTCATCGTTTCTATAGCTGATATGCCCCGGTTGATCATTGTACTCGAGTTGCTGTAAGCGAACTTCCTCATCCCATAAACTGGTTGCTGATCTGTCTGCAAGATTAGCTTCTGTTTGGAAAGCATAATCATCATCATCATACTGATCAAACTGAGGCAAATCGTCAGTATAAAACATGTCATCAAGCATACATGTCATATCAACAGGTCTTTCTTCTCCAATATGATCTACAAAACAATCCTTATGACTACTGAGATAAGAAACAAAATGTTTTGGATCAGCCACTTGTTCATGAACGCCATTTTCATCTTTTGCAGTCATTTTTCTCACCATCTCTTCTACTACACTCACCAAAATGTCAAGATTTTCCTCTGAAGGTGTAGTTTTCTCTAGATCCACGTTTTTCATCTCTTCTTCTTTCAACCTTGCCCTTCTGATCAGCAAATGAGCCTCTACATTTACTGCATTGTTCTACATCTCTTCAAGTGTTGTGACATTATTTTCTCTCAGCTGAAACTCCATTTCCGGATCAAAGGCACCCGGGTAGCGCAAGAGAGCAGATCCAGGAGGGGGTCTTATATCAATCGACATTGAATAATAAACTTGATTAAATATGGCTGAATATTGTTGTACTGTCTACCCTGGCAGTCTTTTCAACTGATTATACTCTTCTATGATAAGGAAAAGGTTCTGTCCGATCCTCCACCTGTCAAGAAAAACTTTGATGAACTGCTGTAAATCCATGATGCTTGCATCGGGCAGGGCTTTGAACCAGCTCTTGACTTTTCCTTGCAAAGAAAGAGCAAAAAGCCTTATACTGACATCTCCTTCATCAATTTCAAAAAGTTCTAGAAAAGTCTCAACATTCTACACATGTTGCTCAGCATTGACATTCTTACATTCACCGCCAAATCTTGGCAAGTATAGATCATAGTTTTTGGGGAAAGCATGAAGAATAGAAGGTAAAACAAGAGGTTTATACCTATGTGGGATTATAAGAGCTGTAGGGATATGTACCAGAGCTATGGGATCAGTTTTTTTTTCTTTAGGCTCATC
This sequence comes from Pinus taeda, assembly GCA_000404065.3. Lineage (NCBI taxonomy): Eukaryota > Viridiplantae > Streptophyta > Pinopsida > Pinales > Pinaceae > Pinus > Pinus taeda. The sequence continues at coordinate 65,317 of APFE030257019.1, forward strand.
ACTCTGAAGAGAGTCATCATAAGATGTAGGAAAAGTAAGGAAGCCATGATCAAAGGGAAACTCACTATTTACACTTTTTGAATAGATCGAGTGAAGATTTTGATCACCTTTATCATACAACAAATTCTGAAAAAATTTCAGGGTAGCTTCAAGAACAACGAAGAATTAATTTACAAGAAAGCGGAGTAGAATCTGAATACCATTCCACTTTGGATACCCGAACTTTGTGTAAGATCCTTCAATTTTCACAGAGAAAGAGTTAGTCCTCTAGTGGAGTCACCATGAAGCATCGATTGTTAGATTCTTTAGTGAATGGAGTCACCAAGTGAATGATTTCAGCCGTATTCTTATGTCTAATCGTTGTTCACCATCAACCATCAGATTTGAGCTTGATAGATGTACTAGGGCAAAACAATCTTCAAGCAAACCATTTTTCTCCCCAGCGGAGTCGCCAATATGTTAGCACCTAAATCCACCTCAAGCTGAAAGAAGGCAAAATTCAGGGTAACCACAAACCATGCTCAGTCTGGTAGCTAGCCCTACCAGAATAGGAGAGGGCTCTCTCTGGGTCACACTCAGTGAATAGATGAACGAAAAGGACTGAGATGACTTTCAAACGAACTATTTATATTAGGCTAGTAAGTGGAAATGAAAATTATGAGTGATTTTGTGAATGACTGTGTTTCTAGGATGTTATGGGACGACCGGACTTCAATGAATAGAGAACTTTAACATGAAGGCACAGATTATTTCGTGAGGCAAGGTAGGCTCAAAGCATAGCAATTTAGTTTTAAAATATGGTGGAATGGAAAGATTGATTAAGAAGGTGAAAAGGGCATGGGCGACATGAATCCTTTTCAACAGAAGAATGAACACTGTACATGAATTTTTCCCACATGTAGAGCAATAAAATTGAATTCTACCTGATCTCACTCGAAAAATCTCACCAGAAATGAATACGAAATGAAACTATGGAACATAACAAAGAAATGGAGAAATTGATTAAGAAGGTGAAAAGGGCATGGACAACATGAATCCTTTTCAACAGAAGAATGAAACACTGCACATGAAATTTTCCCACAGGTAGAGCAATAGAATTGAATTCTACGGGATCTCACTCGAAAAACTTCACCATAAATGAATGCGAAATGAACTATGAAACATATCGAGATACATATGAAACATAAGAGAAACAATTGCTACCCTCACAACCACAGGAATCTCATGAAACAGAGCCACTTCCTTTCATTAATTCTTTGTAAAAATATACAATGCAAAAACAAAGTTTCTTTCCCACAGTCTCCCAGAAGTTACAAGCCAACCAACCCTTTGCAAATAACTTACATACAATATATAGAATGTGTGAGGAAGAGATAGAATTCCCAAGGGTTGGGGAGTTACTCAAATCATTACAAAATGGAGATGGAGAGCCAACCATCAGCTACAGGTGCAGCGCTGCAAACATGACATTTGGCTTGGGATGACCGTTTTCCTTCCTTCGCCACTTTGATAGAAGCCAATCTGGAGAAAAAACACTTTAAATGCCACCTTTGGTGCCAAAAAACCAAAGTGTATATGAGCGGTCCCACTTGGAGAAGTCGCGAACCGAAATTTCATGAAACAGAAGCAAATTGGCAATTTTTCCTCTGTGCGCCGCGCCATTTTCTCTGTGTGTCATGCTACTTTGGGGCCTATTTTGGGGCACTTGTAGGTGGCAAAAACGTCCCCAAGTGGGCTTTTTAGAAATCCTATCCTGTCTACTTTCTAACCCCATTATAATTTTTGAATTTGGTGCTCATTTGCCCCTCCAAATCTTCATGCTCCCAAGACTGCTTTCTGTGTGTCAAAAAAGTGGCAGAGAGGCCATTTTTGGGTGTTTTTTGACCTTTAGGAGACTCAGATCTTGTCAAAATTTCTTTCCTGGACACCAGTAGTCGTGATTTTTCATGTTGAATCCAAAACTGCAAGCCATTCCTTATTTTGAGCTCTAGAATTTTAGGGTCGCACCAGTGGCACGGCGCACAGGGAGAAAATCCCTGTTTTTTGCCCAAAAATTTGTTAAATGACCCAAAATGCCCTAAAAGTGCTCCAAATTTCTTTCCCATGCACCAGTAGTCATGATTGTTTATGCTGAATCCAAAAATGTAAACCTTTCTTCATTTGGAACTCTCAATGTTTAGCGTCGCTCTCTCGAAAACCATGACACCTGTGTAAAAAGTGAAGGAGTTTTTTCGTCCTTGGAATGTTTTGGATAAAAGCCTCTCTCAGTTGTCCCAAATTAATCTTTCCTTACTCAGAAACATCATTTTACTTAAACCTACCCTGATGTGTGGAACAAGAGATTTGTCGAAATGAAGCGAAATGAAGGGGATAGGGAACTTATAAATTCTTAAGGGAATTTTGGGAAGTAGGGAGAGATGTTAGGAAGTAGGGGAAAGTGGAATCTCTGAAATTGAGTGAGGGGAAGGGGTCCAAAAGGGAAAAACACAGGTCCAACCTAGAAAATTGCCAGGTTGTAGCAAGAAACTAGGGTTCGTACGAAAATGAGGAATTTGGGGGATTGCAATGATGGGAAGTGTTTGATAAGGTACTTTAAGGATAGGGGAAGGTGTATGAACATCAGGATACAAGTTTTGCCGATGATTTGACCGTCCAAGAGAAATTGCCTTCAAAACCCTAGGAGAGGGAAATGACCTTACCTAGGCGCAACTGAAGCATGAACAAGGTATAAAATGACCCAGTGGAACTTGACATGATAATGAAAGCCCTTTGAATGATGGTACACTCAGCTGAATGGTGACATGGACCGTCATTTGGACAACTTTGACAAGGGTAAAATCAAACCCTAGACCTAATTCTTAGTGAACAAATTTTGCTTGAAGACTCACTGAAATGACAAAATTTGACCTTGACACCTTAAAATCACTTTGTAAGAGCATGTTTGATCACTGGAGGAAGGCTGTAAAGACTGACACTAACAACACCTTTGTGCTCCGCGACCACAAAATGTGGAGACTTTACTACTTTATTACAAAATTGACCAAAAACATGGGCTTTTAGCTCCAAAACTTTCCTTGGGGGATCCCGATCCCAACAAGCCCCCAACACAAACATGGTGACTCGTTATTGAGTCACTCTGTAGGTGCAGAGATCTTGGTGCGAAGACCTCCCAGCTCAACCTCTATGACCACAACCTCAGCAAAACGTTGTGTGACCACCTGTGCGCTTCTTCAACCAATTGCTCAATCGCTGGTCCTGAACTATCAACCTGAAGCTTATGTTGAGTTTCTTGCAGATTTGCAAGCTTTCCTTCAATAGAGGTCATGACTACATAAGTGATCTAAATGGATCCAGGAATGCCTCTAAGTCTTCATAAAACTATTAAAAATCATTCCAAGATCCTTTAAAGGATTGAAAATATCGCAAAGGGATGTTGTAAGCATGGTGGAGAAAACCTTTAAGAAGGAGAAATACATTATTGAGAGCCCCAAAACCCGTGAAATCGTGAAGAAAATAGAGTAATCGCAGGAAAAATAGAGGACGCATAGTAACCGTCTGATCTGGCCAACCAACGGTCCAGATCGGATCAACCATTGTAATTGGCGGTAACCTTTGGCCAGAGATTGGCGGGATCCACATGGATATTGCGACTGCAATCAGTCGATCGCTATAGGCAGTAACTATCGACGCTTCACATATATATTGCGATGAGCGAATGGCAAGTAGATCTAGATGGTCGATCAAGCGCGTGGATTGATGACCCTTGTTACATTGGCAAATCACTATCGGAGGTTTTCAGAGGTGTGCTTTATAGTCACCAAGGGATATTATGATAGGCGATTGCGATACATCGTATCACCACATCGTATCACATTGGAACTATGTAGAAGGCCGATACTCATTTGCGAAGTGATATTGTGGACCTGATAGCATTGAAAAGGGGATTTGATATAGTTTCAAGTCCAAATAGGGCTATTTTAATGCATTTTGTGATTTTTTGTGTATTTCCAAAATACAAGGGAATGAATCCCTCCTGATATGCGATATGCGATTGCTGATCTATGAATAGACCCGATGGGGGGAATGAATCATATTTAAAGGACTTTGAAGTCTGATATATGATTTTTTGGCAGAATTTCTTTGTTTTCACTGTGAAACCAGAGCATGGCCATTAGAAGTGTTTCAGAGGCCCGAAGCACTCTAGCGCTACAAAATGGTGGCCACCTCCTCTCTAGGCAGTAAAAAATGATGAAATAACACTAGCATAGGGATTCTAAGCATTCAAGAGGCCAGGAAGACTGAGAGCTGGGGAAGTGAAATGAACAGGCAGCACACTTTTGGCTATAAATCCACAAACAGAGAGCACAACAGGAGAGAAAAGGGGCAGTGTTCAAAGTCAAATGCTGAGACAGAGTTAAGATAGATTCAGAGCTATGAAGGAGTTCGTGTACTCAAAGGAAGCTTGAGGGATTCAAGTGAAGCTTTTTGTTATTGTAATCTATTGATTTGTGAGGCTAAAACTGAGTTCACTATTGTAAACAACACTATGTTTTGAAGACATAATAGAGAGGCCACCACTTAAGGCTGGACCAGGAGATGTAGCCCAAGAGTATTGGGTGAAATCCTTATTAACTTTTCTATGTCATGTGTTATCTATTATGTTTGCTCACTACTTCATTGTCTGTGCACTTCACAATCTTATTGATCCATTGCATATAATGACATAGACTAAATCGATGCACATAAATCTGTAATACCTTATTATCTGTAGTAGATCTCATTTATAGATCAAGTGGTATCAAAGCTTTAGGTTGCTAAGGTTAGACAAGTTTGTGTTGTTTTTGAATGCTAACTAGATCAAAGCTTAAATCAGGAGAAGGAGAATTGATTGAGGCTAACCCAAAAATTCGGAGAGTCTATTCGAGAAGCATAGCAAAAGAGATCCCATTAGAATCATAATCTCAGTTCATGGATTGTTTCCTAACCATGAGAGCCATGGTAGAATAAATGTATCGAGAATTCAAAAAGGATGAGGTGAAAGTACTTCAACCTCCAAACAAGACAAAGGAGCTAGAGAACCTTCTCTAGATGCCCCGGAAGGGAAAGGGAAAGGAGAAAAGCTTCCTACACCTCCTGATAGCCTTGAAAGTAAAAATAAGAAAGCATCTTTGATTAAATTATTTGTTAAATTTGATTTTCCAATAAATGATGGAGAGTTAAATGCAGAGAAGTTGGATAATTGGATTAGACATATTGATGTGTATTGCAAGGTGTAAAGCATTGATTCAAATAAAAATAAAATCCAGCTAGCTAGCCTACACCTTGGAGGAACTACCTTGGTATGGTGGGAAGGCAGGACACAAGCTGACTTGAAGAAGCATGGTAAAATTCTTTCTATTTGGAGTGAATTTGTTTCTGCAATTAAAAACAATTTTATCCACTAGCTTATATGTAGCAAGCTATGATGAGTTGGCAAACTCTTCACCAATTGAAAGGGAAAAGTGTACAAAGTTACACCCAAGAGTTTAGAAAAAGAGCTTTGATTCTAGGCATTTCTTTAGACTCACCTGAAACTTTGTTGAAGTATATAGCTGGTCTACGCAGTTATTTGAGACACACCATTCTCATGTTTAACCCCACTAGCATAGATAAGTTATATGTTCAGGCTACCCATCTAGAGGCTAGAGGCAAGAATGTGAACCCTATTGGGGGATCATCCAAACCCACTGCAAGCAAGAACAAGGAAAGGAGGAAGTAGAAATGGAAAGAGAGGAAAGCCAATGTTGTACAAAAGACCAAACCTTCACACACTCACTGCAAGAAGGATGGACATGATGATGAACATTACTAGTCTTTGCATCCGAAGATGAAACCCAAGAAGTTCGATGAAAAGAAGAAGAAAGTTGTTGCTGATGTTGAAAAAGATTTGGGGTCAAACTCAGGTGATGAAACAACCTTCACAGCCACAGGTATACAAGGTAAAAATTCTAAAGCATCTTCTAGTAATTCTACCCAAACTATTGATAGTGAAGAAAATGAGAGAAGAAGACATGAGATTTTTCATACTAGAGTTATTTCCAAGCACCAAAAAATTGATACTTTGTTTGATACTGGCTCACAAGTAAACTTAATTTCTGAAGCAATTATAAAGAAACTGGATTACTAACCACACCTCACAAGAAGCCATATCCATTGGGTTGGTTATGTGATAAAGCAAAGCTACAAGTGACTAGACAATGTAAACTTAGGTTTGCCATTGGTTCAAAATTTGTAGATGAGGTTGAGTTAGATGTAATTCCCTTGGATATATGTGGAATTGTTTTAGAAAGTCCTTACTTGTATGATATAAAAGCCATCTTCTATAGAGTTGAAAATAAGTATCAACTTATTAAAGATGGAATAGAATATACTGTAAGAGCTCACAAACTCAAAAATAATTATACTCTCATAAACTCAGGGCAGATGAAAAGGATTGTAAATTCATACAAACATTTTTTACTAATGGTTGTAAAGGAAAAGAAACATGAAGAAACCAATGTATTTGAGGGTTGTGATGCTAAACAAAAGGCTGATTTAGAAAAGGTTGTTTCAGAATATGATATCTTTTTCAAGAACCTAAAGGTCAGCCACCAAAAAGGGAAATTGTACATGATATTAATTTGTAGCAAGATGCTCCATTGCCTAACATCGCAATGTACAGGTTATCCACTTTAGAGAATGCAAAAATCAAGAAGCAGGTACAGTTGCTACTCAAGAAAGGGTTCATAAGACCAAGCACATCACCATTGAGATCTCCAATCGTGTTGGTGAGAAAGAAGGATGATTTGTGGAGGATGTGCATTGATTACCAACCACTGAATAAAATAACGATCAAGAGTCGTTATCCCCATCCTCACATTGATGATCTATTGGATCAGCTGAAAGAGGTTATTTAGTTTTCCAAGTTGGATCTACGTAGTGGTTACCATTAGGTTAGAGTAGCATAGAAAGATGCATGGAAGACTGCTTTCAAAACAAATCAAGGGATGTATGAATGGCTAGTTATGCCTTTTGGTTTAACTAATGCTCTTGCCACTTTCATGAGAGTAATGAATGATGTACTCAGGCCTTTTATTGATGATATTGTAATTGTATATCTAGATGACATTCTTGTATTCAGTAAAACATGGGAAGAACATTTGAAGCATGTAAATTAGACTCTAGATGTTTTGAAAAAATAAAATCTCTATGTTAAATTATCAAAATGTGAATTTGGTAAAACATCTTTGAATTGTTTGGGTGATATTGTAGGGCGTGGTGAACTGAAGATAGATCCCTCTAAGGTTGCAGTTATTGTAAATTGGCCTAAACCCAAGTCTGCTACAGAAGTTAGAAGCTTCCTAGGGGCAGCACAATATTGGAGAAAGTTGATTGCTAACTTTTCCTTAATTGCAGCTCCCTTACATGCTTTGACAAGATTGAACAAGGTGTTTCAGTGGGGAGGCAAACAACAGAAAGCCTTCGACACCTTGAAAGAAAAAAATTAGTACAACACCAATGTTAAGTTATGGTATGTTCTATGCTTATAGCAGTTTACTTCTTTTTCTTATTATATTCCACAGATTAGCAATCACATGTACATAAAGTAAAGTACAGATAGAACATTAAAGTTTTAAACGATTGACAGAAAACAAGACAAGACAAGAGACACAAGATGTGGCGGCTAGCCAGGGACAAACCCCACAATGTGTGGGGAAACCCTTTGATCAAATCTTCTTTTATCTTCAATAATTCAGCAGAGAGAATAGTACAATAAATCTGTTACATCAGAAATAGCAGACCCTAGATCAGCCAAACTAGGGCAGACAATATCTTGCAAACCGACCATTGGATCGGCTTGATTCCTTCACCAAAAAATGAAGCCTTTAGAGGAGATCCAAATTCACCTACAGTGTAGTTCTGAGGAGGGAGTCTGATGGTCAACGCTGGTCAAACTTCTAATCTACAGTTGCAGCCCTAAATTTTGCACCTTCCTTCCACACGTGTGAGAGAAGAGTCTCTTTCTGTGTAGTAGGAGAAGAGCATTTTTTCTGCGCAAGAGAGAGAGAGAGAGAGAGAGAGATGTGATGAGTTGATTGAGTCCAAATGAGGAAAGACCTCTTGTATTTATACACAATTGTTGATGATTGAATAGATGTGATTGTTGGGCTTCTGAGCCTACATGAGTTGCTGGTTGGCTTGATAATTATTCCATAATCAAAATAAATTCATATATCCATAAATACTTATTGGAATCGGATGATCTTTAGATCAATCCTACACCTCTCGACGAGAGGAATCTAATAAAAATAT